>JANIJG010003692.1:38108-75687 GCA_024611175.1 Megaceryle torquata
AAAAGTGGGAAAATAAATAAAACCAGAGGAAAAAAAAAAAAAAATTGAGAAAAGGAAAAAAATGAACATGAATAAAAAAAAAAAAAAAAAAAAAAAAAAGGATAAAGATTATCCTAACAGCAAAATCTGTTGAGCCATAAAAGAAGGAACTCCCCTGGTTGATTGATTTAAGAATAGACTAGAAGACAGAGCCTACCTTGCTCTCTGGAGCAGAGCAGGGAGTACCTGCCAAGGAACAGATCTTTCCCTTCAGCCACAAGCCCGTATCATTGAGAAAGCAGCCTTTTATTTCCATTTTCGCAGGCTCTAGAGAAACAACGCTGGATTTCCATGTGTCTGGAAGGACATGAGCAAATTTTAGGGAAAGCAGCTAAATCTTACAGCACAGCATTGCCAGTTACTCCCCAGGAGCAGTCATCTCTTGCTCTCAAATGCACTTGCTGCACTGTGGGGCTGAGAGCATCAGGGCCATGGCCACTTTTCTGGCTGGCTGAGTGAGCGTGTCTCATTAACAGGGATTCATCAGCACCGTTGTTAATAATGTAGGAGCTGCTTGTCTCTGGGGGAGCTCCTCAGCTGAAACTGCGCTGCTTCTCTGTTTCAAACACAGCCTCTGCTGGCATGATGGGCTTCCATGCTGACAAAGCATTTTGATTATTTATTATTCTCAAATAGCATCTCACTGTTGAATAGTGACTGAATTGAGAAGTCCATTCAGAACAGAGGACAGCAAGGCCAGTCTGGTGCCAGTCTTGGACCTACCCATATCACAGCATCAGTAGGGACCAGTGTGATTGCTGATGAGAGAGTTTTGGTCAGGTCATCTTTGGGGAAAGCAAGATCAGGAGTTCAGTTTGTCCTAGCATTACCTTCTGCTCCACTGTAGGGAGAAGGGATGAGCACGCAGTTGTCTTGCTATCTCTGATCACTTCTTCTCTTAGGATGATCTTCCTGGAGCCTTTGTTGTGGCCTTTATGGCTTTGCCAGCACGGGAGAAACTGCAGCTGGGGCCACTTTCACATGAAGTTGCTTAGTCCTCCCAGTATTGCAGCCTGTGTAAAGGATGGAGTAGTGTAATTCCCTGATAGAATCACTTGGAAGTCTAATTTTGTCATTACCCACTTTTGTGTGGCAGCGCATGGGATAAGGGATAATTTCTCTCTGTATAATAGGGATGGCCTCTGGTGAGGCTGGGCAGCCTCATGGTGGAAAAGATGCCCTTTAACATTTGCCCAGAGAGGAAGCCTAATAAGAATACCCTTTAAAGTGAGCAACCTAGCAAAGCAGCCTATTAACAAATAAGTGAAAAAAAAACAACTGAAAAAACCCCTGACTTTGGCTGCTGTAGGCTGTTCTCCAGACAGGCACCTTTAGGCATGCATAGAAGCAACAATCTCCTACAGAAATAATTGCCAGGGCCTGTATGGTGGAGTTCCCCAGGAAGCGTGAACCTCCAGCCAGGGCAGCATTGCCATTAAAAGCTAATGTTTTGACTGATGTGAGATACCACCATTCCCTCAGGGGACTGAGCATGCCCTCTCATCCTGGCCTGGAAGGTGGAAACAGCTGTGCTTCCTGGCTCGGCTGTGGGAACATCACATGCTGGGGTGGATCCAGGGGAGGACAGCTTTCTTGCTGGAGGTGGGAAAGTGCTCTACGCCCTACTTGCCATTGGTAGCCAGCACAGCAGCTGGCTTGCATCCAGGAGGTGTGAGAGGCCAGTTCAAGCTACCCAGTGCGTCCTCTGGCACTGTCACAGAGATCACATCTCCCTGTCCTGAGCTATCTCATGGAGCTATGACAGCAGATGGCTGCATGGATCAGCCTGCCATCTGGGACTTCATCGTACCTTCTGCCGTGCCCCAGACATACCTGCTGATAGGACCAGGGTAAAAAAGGGAACACTGTGGACCAAACATACCCGATTTCAGGGTCAGATGGGCCTCTTCATACAGCACAGGGTCCTGGGATTGGCTTAATTCCAAACTACATTTGGTGTTTCATCCATATTGGGTTGAGACCTTCCTTTCAGACATGCAGGGTACATGCCTGGGCAGCCCCAGCAGCAAGTGATGTGATCCCCTGCCTCAGGAATGAAGGCAGGGCTATCTTGGCCTTGCTTGGATGAACATCTCTCTCCCTTTTACAGTTAGACTGTCTGAAGAAGGGGAAAACATTGCTCACAGCACTCTCCAGAATCTCTGGGGAAGCTTAACAATGTGATTGCAAAATGCTGCAAAAATTCAAAATATTGTGATGACTTTAGCAAAAGAAAAAAAGTCTTTACCCCTAAGCCTGGTTAACGCCTAGCCTGCTGCTGAGAGGGGCAACATCTGTAATGCACACAGACATCTCAGTGGACACAGGAAGGATGTCAGGACAGCTGTGGGGCCAAGCTGGTGCTGCTGCCTTGCAAGAGACTCATCATCTGACTATTTCTGTAAGGAGCCAAGAGCCATATGCATGATTTATCTGAGGAGCTGGGAAGTTCACCTTCTTCTAGCTCAGGGCCTCGGTCCTGGACTGGGGCAAAAGCAGTCTTGGGCTGCACCAGCAAGCATTGTTGGCTGAAAACCCAGTGGCTGGGAGGAAGCTGACCTTAGATCCATGTTTCCCTTCTTGGGGTGGGTGTGTGCTACGGCATAGTCAGGTAGGTGGCTGCAGGCAACTCCCACTGGGAAACAATGCTTTTCCACTGCAGCCCTTCACATCTACCCTGGTCTGTACTCTTCTCCAGCTGCCCCTCTGTTACAACCCCTCTCCCACCACTGCTTGTTTGGGAAGGTCAGGTGAACCAAGATGCATCTCTGAACCATCATCCAGATGACTCCTTTCTCTGGTGTCCATACACCCATCTTCGCATCTCAGCACTTCTGTGGCTGCTTCTATCATACCCAGGTCAGCACTGGTATGCTGCCCTCCTTAATGGCATGGAAGAAAGGCTTCAGGATCTTTTAATTGGGAGCTTTGGGGGGAAAAAAAAAAAAAAGAAAAAAAAAAAGAAAATACCTGGGCCACTCCCAGTGTCCTCAGGGGAGGAAGGGCTGCACCCTCCTGGGGTCCATTCAAAGCCCTTTCCATCACTCCTTTCACCTCCCAGCAAGCCCTTGTGACCATTCATAGGAGGCCCCAAGGTTTTTGCTATACCACTGTTGATCTATCCCAGCCTGCAATATTCCAGTTGTACACTGCCAGATCCTGAAAACTCTGTACCCTTCTCTCCACTCTACCAGTGATGCTAAGTAAACCATATCTAAACATAGAAAACTAGCTAGCTTGGGTTTGGGAAAGCACCCAAGAACTCAGATCATTTCCATTCCCTCATGACACCCACAGAAAACTCACAAGCTCTCTAGCCCAGTACACCAAGCACTTTACATGCCAGGCTTTGAGAAATTACTGTGAATTCTCATTTTGGCCAGGTATTAGCACAACAGCACTAACCTTTCACCATTGGAAAAAGGAAATATAAGGAAACTAAAAAAAAAAAAAAAAAAGAGGTATCACATGAAAAAAAAAAAAACCAAACCAAAAACCATCAGGAATGTTCCTAAAAAGGTCTAAACATAGGGACCAGTCTGGGAAGAAGAGCTTGTTTTAACCTTCTTCCACCAGTGTAGTAACTTGGACTCCTTGAACTCTGTATCTGTGCCTGGCAGCCCACAAGAGTAAAGCCTTGTTCCCACAGGGACTTTCTAGTTCAATGCTTAGAAAAGCATTCATCAAGATCTTCAATTTCTGCGGAGCCTTTGAATCTACATGCTTCCAGACACTGCCCAAGGCTTCCTGGGAAGGCTTGTGGGTCAGCGGCGGCAGAATGACGGGGCTGCTCCCTTGCAGGCTCCCAAACCTCTACTTTCCCAGTCTGGGGCAAGTGCAGGAAGACAATAAACAATTGTTCTTTCCACATTAGGACTGAATAACAAAGCTGTGAAAGCCAGGACTGCATAACCTAACAGTGAAAGTAGTAAGAGATCTCCCTAGGCACCATGGGACCACGTGGCAGATGCCCACTGTTGATGCTGTGCAAAGATCCATTTTCTCTATTGGTTTCTTCAAGCAGGCAGAGGGAGAACAAGGTTCATCCTGACAGAGGTTAAAGTTGGGAGAAAGGAGGCAGAGAACAAGCCTTTGCCACCAGCCCTGCTGCCAGACTGTACACGCTTGCTTTCAGAGGCCAGCTGCTGCCAGACAAAGAAAGATCTCCTTACATTTGTTTTAAAGCTTGAAGGATCTCTTGAGATAAACATCCTAAATTAAAGATAAAAGTGCTTTGGGTTTGCCAGCAGCCTCTGTTCCCCTCCCTGAAGATAAGCTCGTGCCTGAGTCTCTCACATGTCCTCTTGCTGCGTGCTCTGACCAAGGGTTCCCCCTCTCCAGGGAACCTGGGAGGTAACAAAATCCCTCTGCCCTGCTGCCTCAGCTCCCTCTGATGGCAGGTTCACCTGGAGCAGACCTGTGTCCCAGTTTCCATTTTCAGAATCTCTTGGGAGGATGTTAAATCCCGGCTAGCCCTGGCTGTATTTAAAGTGATTGTAATTCACATGGATTGGGCTGTGGTTATAAGCTGAATTACATTCTGATTTAGCAGCAGGGATTAAGGCTCTGCATTTTAACTTATTAACCCAATCCGAGTTAGGAGAATTCCTCTTGCTGTCCCGCTAAGCTCCTGCACAAGGAAAGGCAAGGCTACGTGGTAGGGAGCAGTGGGGATGGGAGGGCTGTGCCCAGGCTGGGTCACAGCTGCACAGCGCTTTTGGCAGAGGAAAGGAAGAGCACAAAAGGGGCTACAGCAGTTGTTTAGTATTCCCTATGCCCAGGAAATTCCCTTAAACCTGTCAGAAAGGGGTACACAAGCAGTTAGTTCTCCACCTAGCAATCAGGAAGGTGTCTGCTGCTTGCAATCACCACTTCAGCCTGGCCCAGGGATGCTCTGGCCCTAGGACCTCAGGTATCTCCCTTCCCTGGTCTCTCTCTGAAGACACCTGCAAGAGTTAACTCTTCTCTTTGGGCTGTACCAGTGGTGGGACAGCTAGAGGAGATTCTTTCTGTTCTGGGTGAAATAAGAGGAGCTGTGCAGACATCCCAGCATACAGTGATGCCTGTTGTCATGGTTCCCGAGTGGGAAGCCCTGCACATCCAGACCCAGGGTTCACCCACTTGGCTTCTCTCTCTTGCTGTCAGACAGACAATTGAAAACAGCCCAGGCACACTCTGGAAAACTTCACTCCATTTAATATTTAATGAAAACCCAGTGTAACTGTCATGTCCTTTTCTGTTTTCTCTCACTAACGCTGCTGGCTGCACAGGTATCTGTGTATAAACAAAGCCTGTCTCCTTTCCACTCGGTTGCATCTCTCCAGCTTGGGGCACAGCTTGTGATACCCTTACCTTCGGAGGAACTCCTGGGGCAGCCCTGCCAAAGACAGCATGACTCCCTCTACAATATCCTCACCACTTCAGGCATCTGAGGGCATCCCAACCCAGCCCAAAGAGACTGGGGAATGGCAGGCTCTGGAATTCTCCCCACTGTCCCAGCAGGGAATAGCAAGGTCAAAGCAGTGATGTGGCATCCCGCTGACCCCTGTGCCAAGTGCACAACACTGCACACCCCATCTCTTTCATCTCCAGGCCCTGCAATTATTGGCAAGGAGGGAGGGGAGGCTTTGCACTTTCATTCCTGTGCTGAACTGCTGGGTCGTAACACATCCTGCTTGCTCCCACAGAGTGAATTGCAGCCAGAGCTGGGCAGACGATAAGGGAAGAAAAAGTGGGATGTGTTTTTATGAAACCGTTTTTCCTCACAAAACTAAGCAGCAAATGGTGGAGGGAGGAATAAACAAGTTTGATGTTTGTCAGTAACATTTTAAATTTAGTTCAAAATAATTTTCCTTTCAAAAAAAACCAAAAAAACCCAAACCCATGAAACCCAGCATGAACAAAAAATGGTAGAAAGTTTCTTTCCATCCTCAAATGTGTTATCACAGCTACTGCACAGAGACATCTCTGAATGATTGCCCTGAGTCAAGGGGGGACTTTTGGAGCAAGGCTTACACTGTGATTTAGAAGCTGGTACCAGACAGAGGCCCAAGAGCACCACTGCTCTTCTTCATATGAATGCAAAGCTGAGCTACTGTGCTCTGTGGAGAACTGGAGGCTCTGCTCAGGAAGGCAGGAGATGATCTGTCTTCCCCTGCACTGAGGTCTTCCCTACCTGGGTCATGGCAGTGCACTGAATCCATGGCAGGGAATATACCCCATTGCTCACCAAAGAGCAGGGCTGCAGAAACCCTAAGGCTTGGTCTAGTAATCCCAGATCTGTTTCTTGCTTCTTGAACTACATGCTTGGAGGGCAACTTCGGGCATTAGGGAAGAAAGAGAAGACCTCTTTTCATACCACTCTCACCTTTTCCTCTGGCCCCAGAAGAAAGGGAATCTGTGTGGAGAACGCTCCTGACAGCATCCCCTTCTGCAGGACAGACAGGAGCTGTGGGAAAGAATCTCTGCCACACACTGTATAACCCTCTGAGAAGAAGCAGACATGAAAAGCATGCCTGCAAGGGAAAAGCAGAAGCAAAAGTGACTCCTGGGAAGTGCTTTAAGGATGAAGATTGCCCCTGTGCCTTGAACTCATTGGCAGAACATTCCCATCACAAAGCAACCATGCCAGAAAACCATGCTTAAATCAGTCCCTAAGGGGTAGGGGTGGCAACGCACCAGGAAAGGGACCCTTCCCCACGGAGGCAGCTGCCACCAACAGGAAGCTGAGGCATGTTCTTGGATCTGCCAGCTGATAAACTCTCCCTGCTGTGGTCAAGCAGAGAACTGCCGTCTCCCAGGCCAGACTGGCATGCCTCAACAACTGCAAATTTACTTAAAGAAGAAGAAAATGGCTTAACTAACCTTTGGCCTCTCAGCTTTACATTTGCCACTGACACAGCAGGAGGTACTCTCAAGCCCAACAGCTTTATTTATTTAAGTGTATCGATTTTAGCCTAGATTGGAAGAAAACAGTCGGATAAAGGGCAGGAAATTCCTCAGCTGTGAGAGCCACACAGAGTACTAGAAATCAGATTTAAACTAGCAGATGAAAATACATTTGCTAGAACAAGGTAATGAATAATTCTGCCAGGAGCACAGAGATCTGGACAAAAGCCAAATCCTGCCCACTTAAAAGCAGCAATTTGGGGTATTAAACAGTGACTGCATTCCCATCACTGACCATCATTTAATATAATAGTAGTGCTCGATGGCTCCCAACCAGAACTCAAAGCCTGCTGTGTAAAACCAGAGCAAACCCCATCAGACCTTCCCTCAAGACCTTATTTAAAAATCAGTGTCCTCTGAGTCAATTAGATTCAATGAGGGAGAGCTAAGCAAGAAGAACAGAGGAGGACAAACCATACCAGAAGAAGTGTACTCAGCTATACAGGCTGCTGGGCACAAGCAGTGCATGGTGGCAGAAAACCACAAAGAGCACCAAGATGTGCAGGAAGATGACAAGGGGAGAGTTTTCGAAGGGTAACATTTTGTTCATGCGTCAGCTATGATTATCTGATTAACCTCTTTGTGTAGCCCAGTGGCTGAGACTCCATGAGAAAGGTGACCAGCTCTGTTGCCTGTTGTCACAGATCTTGACTTAGCAACTGGGGCAGCGCGACATTGTTCCATGGAGATGGGCAGGGAGAGCAAGGCAGCTGACATCCCTAAAATTAAATCCCAGGGACTAGTGGAAAATTAATATGTGCAGTGTTTGAAACCAGCTCCTACCTTCTCTTCCAGCAGGAAGGCCTTGAGTGACTCAGAATGAGAAACTAGGCTCTGGGTACAAATCCCTCTCTTTCCATGGGAACCTCCCAATAGCCTCTGAAGATGTAAGAGGTATGCTGAAGTACCCATCCTATCAACATAAAGGCACGGCTCAATGCAGATGGAAGAGGCAGAGAGGTAGCAGAGATGTCAGGATAACAGCCCTGCCTTGGGCCAGGAATAGGAAGCACACACTGGATTTCTCCTCTCCTAGAAAATGCTATGCTCCTTGCAATGCTGGCATGGCCTGAGCACCCTTGACAGTCATATATGGCTTTCCCCACTCCTGCAGAAAAAGCCCCTGGCATGCCCAGTGAATATGAAGGCAGGACCTGGGCTATCGCCAAAAGTTGAGGGCCTTGAGTTTTCTGTTTGCAGGGATAATAAAATGCTATTCACTATGGAATGGACATCACTGCTGAAGCCAGTAGAAGGGCAACATTCATCTGAGCAGGGGAGCAGAAGGAGGAACAAGATAGGCACCAGCTAGGAAAAGCACATTTGAAAGCAGGTAGCTTGTGTAGTGGTACAGCAGGGTAGAGCACAACTTTTTCCCAGCTGTACAGGGAAATTTACCTCGTCTAAGGTAAACTTTTGCATGGCTAACAAGCTATGGACTGTCATGCCTATACTCACAGTGGTGTGAGAGCAGCAAGTAAGCCTGACAAAGCCTGCATCTCTGTGCCCTCAGAGCAGGCAGGCAGGGAAGAGTCTCCCCTGCCTGCACCACCTACCCATGCCCTCTGCTGTGAAAGGCCTTGAAGCAGGTGACTCCCAGCTACAGAGATGGAGGCTCACTTCTGCTTGCAAGGGCAGAAGGGATTCTCCCCAGCAAGGTCGGGCAGGTTATTATCAGAGCTAACCCGTATTCCCATAAACATTCATTACTCCCTGCCCTGCAGGCACTGCAAAGGGCAAAGTTTGTCCCTGTTGTTGAAAACAAAGATAGGAGCATCCGATCTGATTTTTGCAATCCAAAGCCCTAGAGACCCATCTAAGCCTGAGGCAAACATATAGAAGGAAGCAGCTTTGGGAAAGCCATATAGCCTCTGTAGAGCCAGAATCTAAACCAAGATATGCAAAACCCAGATACCTGTCAAGCAGTGGACCTGGCATCTTTCAGTTACACGTTTGATAACTGATGTGCTGAACTGTAAAGATATTTTCTTGAGCAAATTGTTGCTTTGACTCCCCTCCTACTGGTGAGCCACAGGTGAAAGACACTCAGGGCACCACTTTGCAAGAGCCTCCACTTAACCTAGAGCTGCAGGACTGAGTGTTTTCACAGAAGCACCATCTTCCCCTCACACCTGAGCATCACTGGGGAGGAAAGTTCAGTTCTCAGAGACAGGGGGAGCTGCCTTATCGCTTGTCAGGGGTTTGCACAAACCTTATTCTCAGTCTGTGCAGGTTTTCAGGCTCTTAAGCTTTGCTTTGAATTCTGTATTCAGGACAAGTCCAAAACTTCAGAACAACCACAATCTAAAGGGGCAGATCGATCTGCTCTTCCATCAGAGTTGCACTCAAGTGGTAGTTTCTCATGAGGAAAGGAGCTCCAATGCAGTTCTTCCAGCACAGTGGGAACTTGGTTAAAATGCTAATATGCAGACAGGGTTAAGACTGAACTGTATTTTAATCTGCCATTTCTCAGATGTCACTAAACGTGATAAAAATCCCCTAAACTATGGATCTAACCTGTCAAACCCACAGCTTGCCCATGAAGGAGTCAGTGGAAATCATACATGCTCGGCACTTTTGGAGAAAGACAGGCAGGCCGCCTAAGTCTCTAAGCAGGCAGCAGGTCAGCCTACATTCAAATGGCCAGCTATTTTCTTCACGCAAAGGGACGACCACATTGCAAATGGTGCCCCAGAAACATAGACCTTGGTGGTGCGGGGAAGTTCTTCATTCTGCCAACACTGCTTGGAGCTGGGCCCAGGTTGTGCACCTTAACAAATCCTCTCAACGAACCACGGACAATTTTGAATTTGTAACAAAACCTAATGCCAGCAGAGTTTTGCTTCATTTTGAATGCTGCTGATTTCACTCTTCAAGCCCTTGAACAACTGGAAGAAATTGGCAAAAGGTTCCATTTAGCACTGCACACATAACTGTGCTCAGCAAGGACATCACAAAAGGAGAAAAGCAGTTTTTAGTTATTTAAATACCTCCTCTTATACAATGCTTTTGCATAAGAGCAGGTAAGGGTCCAAGCTCTTATTTGCATAAGCTCTTTTGAACTGAGAAAAGGGCCACTAGAGGAGATGAACATCATGCCCAGCACCCAAAGCCTGGAGGAGATGGTCCTTTTGGGCTGTTGCTATACAGCCTATTGGTGGAGCATTACACTGGTGTACCTTCTGGTCTGCATCTCATGGCCAGATATTTGAGGTGCCAGATACCCAGAGCACTCCAAAACCTTTCCAAATCACAGGCAGAGCATTCTGAACCCCTTAGCCACCAAGAGGTCTTCTGAGACTTCTGCAAACCTGACCTCTTTTGCTGATTACATTAAATATTTCTGGACTCTTGATAGCATCATAAGTTCTGCTGACAGAAAGCTCCTTTTACAAGAGGCACAGCAGACAACTGAGAGCCTTCAAGGCTTCCAGAGGGGTAGAAAAGACACTTCTGAAGTGTCCAGCACCAACAAGCTGTGTCAAAGCCAAGCAACATCCAACAGACATGTGAAGATCCCAAGCACCATCATTCACTTCATAATTTACTTACCAGTGCTGCTGAACTCCTTGAGAACATTCTCTTTGGACACCTTGCAAAGGTTCATAAGAAAAAGCGTCCTTGCTGCTGATATACCCTGCTGGCTTTCTTCACCCAGTGGGCAGAGGTTCTACCACAGGGTCTTGGGCAAACATGGGCTCCACGCTGTCCTGCCCTGGCATTGTCCTAGAGCCCTCCCAGGCTCTTTTTTGAAACCCAAACAGCTTTCTCTGCTAAGGTAACGTTTCTCAGTTTTAGCTGACAGTGAGGGACTTCCTTGTGTTTGCTCTCCTTGTGAGAAGCTGCTGCCAGGAGTGGAAACGTGACCCTGGAGTACCTGTACCATACTGAACAACTGTCCTCTCCTGACTCAAAAAATCCACCTTGGAGTATTTCTGAACACTGGGCTGGTCGCAGCAGAGGATGTGAAATGCACAGCTCAGATCAAGGGTTTGTGGCTCCTCATGCCATCAGTGAGCTGGGCTCAGTTCTCAAGAGGTCTTTTGTCCCTGGGAAGAAAGAGAGGTCCTGCTGGGTCTGCTCCCAGCTCTGTTGCTGTTAGAGCTCTTACACTGGTCTAGACAGTCATGGCTATTGGGAAGACACTGTCCTAGAGAGGGTTGGAGGAACTTTGGGCCATCCCCTTGGTTAAGCTGTAGAAGGAACATGCGGGCAACAAGTGGAGGCACAGCTATGGAACAAAGCACCTTTGTATTACCAAATGGCCACAAGGAGAGACAGTGGGTGACCCACAGCCAAAGCAACTCATTGCCATCTGGGTTGGAAGCATACATGCCTGACCTCTTCCTTTACTGCAGCCTTCCCTGAGCAGTCCCCTCCCTAGTATGGCCACTCAGTTCAACATCCCCACTTTACCCTACAGTGCCCAGAGAGATCCGAGTGATTTCACACTTCAGGATGAGTTCACATGAAGTTTGCCCAGCCAGCCCAGTGATGAATACAAAAGCCTGACATACCTGACAGCACAGGAGCTCAGTTCTTCTGGCAGCTGTGTGTGGTGGAGAGGCTTGAGCATCTCCAGAGGAGAGGGTGGGAGAATAGGGAACAACTACACCAGCCTGCAGGAAAAAAAAGCTTGGGGGATTTACTCCAAAACTTGAGGAGGGCGGTCTGAACTAGCTTTTGATTTAAGCAGCCTGGAAGTTAGTAAAAGAGGAAGGATGGGGTTTCACTAATTGCTGAGGTGGCTGGCAGCAAAGAAACAAATTCCAACAGGAGACAATTTATCCTCTAAGCTTGTTATCCTGTCAAAAAAGGAAATGAGGTTAGTTGAGGCTCATTTATTTGTGACAAAGTCTCGTCTCTTACTATTTATCAGCGTATGTGATTACCAGCTGACTTAAGCCCAGTGCATTGTAGTTACAAGTCCAATGGTGGTGTGAAGAGAAGGGGATGGGACCCCTGTCCCTGGGGATGGCCTGTCCCCTGGCCACCTTTTCACCCCTGGAGCCAACCAGAACATGGTCTCTCTAGGATCCACAATGGGCCAGGGAAGCACATGGCATCCCTGGTCTTTTCAGAGGCAAAACATTTGGTTAGGCACATCAATCTCAGGTTTAGTCTGGCAATAAGCAAACATGTACTGTAGGACCCAAGTGCTATTCAGTGTCCTTTCTGATCCTCTAGAGCCCAGATTTCCACCTTGTGCACACCAGAAGGGGCAGGGGGATTAGATGAATAATTGCACATTCAACTGCCTTTGGAGACAGAGGATATTGAATACCATATGCCACAGGACCAATTTTTTCCCAGGGACTGTGCAGATTTGAATATCAGGTACACTCCCTGACTAAGATGGCCACACACTAACGCTGAGTGGAGAAAAGCTGCAGAAGGGGAAAACTTCATTCAGAGGGCAGCAAAGCTCCTTCCGTACCAAAGGACATGGAGGACGTATGCTGAGACTGGGAGAGTTTCATGGTGGGTCTCAAAAGATGGCAAATCAGAGCATAGGAATATATTTAACAACCAGCTCTGCTGGTTTTGTGGGCCTTCTCTGATGAGATGACATATTTACTTGACACATATCACACCTACTCTTTGCCTTCAAGGCTAACTCCAAGTCAGCTTTAGGGAGGACTGTTGTAAGGGATTTGACATTTGACTGTACAACATTCTGATTAAAAAATTAGCAGTATATAACATCAATAAACCACATGTTAACTGGATCAAGCACTGTCTCAAACAAGTAATTGTCAGTGGTGAATCATCTTCAGATGGGAGTTTTTCTAGCAGGGTTCTTCAGGACTGACACTTTCCAGCATTTTCATCACTGAGAAGCAAATGCAAATCTCAGTGCTGTTACAGTGCATAAATGACAAAGAGATTCAAAGTGATGAATAATGAGGAGCACAGGGCAACCATGCAAAGCACTCTCTACAGCTCAGTAAGCAAAGCCCACTTAAACAAATGGCATTTTACTGCACAAAGTTGTTCTTGGAACAAGGAATGCCAGGCAGACTCCTAGGGTGCCATAACTGGAAACCAGAGGCTCTGCAAAGGGTTTTGGAGATCATGATGGAATATGAACAAACAGCATAAAAGCTGTGGCAAGAGAGTGATAATGGATGTACTCTCTGGGAATAATGAGTGAGTCATATACACCTTTGATGCATGATAGCAAGACGAATCCTAGCTCACTGCCTCTAGTGTGGTGACAATGCTCTGAAAAAAAGATTGCTGGAAGAAGAGGGTATAAAAGGGAGCCAAATGATCTCAGTGGTCCAGGGGAAAAACCCCAAAGCTTTCCAGCACACACATAAAGCCCTTTAATTATTTTGCTTATCAAAAAGAAAGTTGAGATTTGACGTCAAATGAAAGAAATACCAGGTTGAGATCTCAATGAGGAGGAGGATGGGAAACAAAAAAGAAATAGCACAAAGGTTGATAGGGATGAGAACATGGATATGGACATTTCCAGTGAAAGACTGTTGTGTTTAGTTGGGCAAAGGGGACAGCCAGACAAGCTCCAGACCAATATTCAGAGGGAGCAGTCAGAGTAAAACACATCTCTGGTAACAGAGGTTTCTAAAGGCTCTAGCAAGTAGAGGAGGAGGAAGAGGTATGGTACTAGAAGGCTGAAGAACAGCATGTGATGGATACACAGATGTGCACACAGGCAGCACTTACGTGCTAAAGCTTTATGTACATCATGCGAAAGGAAGGCCTAGGTGGAAGACAAAGAGAAATAAAAATCAGACGCGAGGTGGGTTTTACAATGGGTAAGTCATATTCTGCAGAGATGATATTGCTTTGGTAAAATACTTAGACAAAGGCACAGCCGTAGATCTCATCTATCTGTACTTCACAAAAAAATGTCTGCTGGTAGAAAATTAACAGTTAAGCCAGCAAAGCTGAGGATTAGTGCAAGTATGGGAAGATGAGTAGCAACCCGACTAGAAAGGAGCTGGTAGTGGGCAGCATTGAAAGGAGGACCAGATGAAACTACTTTCAGTCTGCTAGCTTTCTTGTGTTTTGTTTTTTAAAACAACCTTAACACAGAAAAAAACCCAACCAACCAAAAAAAACCCCAGCGGTATGGTAATGCAATATTTTGCTGACAAAGGGGAAATCACTGTCCATAGGGTGGAATACTGAAATACTCAGGAAGGGACAGATCATTGTGAGGAGCCTGGCAACTAAAAGCAAACAACAACAACCCAGAAGCTAAGGTCTGGCAGCCAGGAACAAATAGCTTGAATTCCTCTCACTCACTAGAAAATAACAACTGAAACAGGAGGCAGATACAGAAAAAAAAAATAGTCTTGGGTTTACTATAATTTTTCTCCCCTGGTTTCCTACATGATTTAGTGCTGGGCAGGATGGGACTGCCCAAGATTAAACACAGGTTTAATCTTGCTATTCACAAAGCAAGACCGTATCCCTTGCCTTCTGAATGCTGCCCAATAGTCTCACCAAAGACTCAGTCTCTTCATGGGCTATTCTTTTGAGATCATGCTTACATCTGGGTTCACATCATATATCAATGAATCGATTTTTCCCTGCAAGCCTGTAAAATAGAGCAGACAAAGAGAGGGGGGAGAATAAGGCACAGACGTATGTACTAGTTTTGGTAGTACAAAATGCCAAGGCAATGAGTTTTGTTACCTAGCACTTGATATGCTCAGAGGGCTCCATACTCCTCCAAAAGAGACCCCAGCATCTTGCACCCTCCAAAACATGAGAAGCATGCAGTGTACACAGCAGAGGTGGCCAGCTGGTCATCACTTCATGGCTCCATATGGGAAGTAGGTGCAGGGCTGACTGCAGGTCTTCACTGGGGCTGGAGACGCTTGCATTTCTCAAGCATAGCAAGTCTTTCTATGAACATATTTTTTCCTGAGACTCACTCTGAGAAAAAACAGAACCAATTTTGCTGAAGCTTCTCTTTAAAGGAAAAAAATAAATTAGCCTGGGGCAGACACTTGGCATGGAAACATTCAGCTGCAACACTCAAGGGTCTGATAAAACTATGAGCAACTGAGAGGAAGGCCTCTGTCAGCAGTGCCTGTCTCTGGCATTAATGGGGGCACCCCCAGACCTGCCCAGAGGAGCACCTCAGTGCCGCTGAGGCTGTGCGGCCACTGCAAGCCTGGAGGCTCACTCACCCTTTCATGGCCCTTGGCTGAGACTGGAGCTATCAGAGCGTCAGTGTTGCCTTCTGCCCAAATAATAGAATTTCCAGCAACACAGCTGTGAGGGAGGAGGGGTCTGGCATTGATCAGGTGGTAAAAGCTACTTACTGGATTAAGGCTGTTTCCTGGAGGAGTTTACTCTGGCAATCCCTGTCCAAAAGCTAGCTCTCCATAATGGACCTGCCCTACACCAAGGAGACTCACACCAGGAACCTCTGGGCTCTGGACACAGGCATTAGGATTTGAATTTCCAGAGTGTTTTAGCATTGTTCTGGCCAGTCTTTACTTTTTTTAATGCAGACTTTACAGCAGCACAAAGCAGCATGGGAGAGCACATTGCCCTGGCACACAGGGGGTAAGGATGCTGCACACAGCTGTGGCAGCCTGGGATGCAGTGCTCTCATCTCGTACACCCTGGGCATGCAGGAGGTGGAGCAGTGAGGGAGTGTGAGAAGGTGCTGGAGGACAGCCAGTTGCTCAGCAGCCTGTGCTGCCGGGGGCAGGAATGGCAGAGCCCTTTTGGAGTGGTTTCCAAGGCAGGATGCTGTTAAGTGTGTGTTGTGTCGTCGCCAGTCACACATACACACACACACCACCATCCCCCCACCCCCCTTTGGTTTTTTTTAATGATACCCGTGTGGCTGTGATTCACAGTCATATCTGGTCTTCCTTTCCGGCAAAATGCAAAATGTGGTCACTGAGCCACTGCTGTGTTTGGGGGAGCTCTTCCTCTACCTAGCAGAGGTAGGAAAGCCAGAATGACAGTACATGTCCAGAAACCCAGCTGGATTGCTATGTCCCAAGACAAAGCTTCCAACCATGAGGCTGCGGTGGAACTGGTCTCTCTACACACACTGCATCCAGCCAGGCCAGGATGTCAAGGAGGTCAAGTGCAAGAATAGGGGAAGCCAGCCCTGGTGCTTTTTTTTTTTTTTTTCCCCATATTGAAGTGGAGCCAAAACTTCCCCTCTAAATCTAGCCTGCAGAAGTGTGACAAATCTTCCTCTTTCACCCAAACGTTTAAAAGGTTTTCCCCCCTTCTGCCCCCAACCAACCCCAAGCCAACCACAACACTTTGGTTTTGGAAGAAACCAAAATAATTTGCCAACTAAGGTTGCATTTTTCTGTGAATAACTACATTCCTCTTCCCTGCATCCCACAAAAGATCTGCTAAGATCTACCCAGGACTTCTGCTGTGAAGTAATTGGCAGACATGTTTCCCTGTGGAAAAGGAAACACAACTCGTGGGTTCTGGCCACAGAGCTTCTCACTCTTATGAGTAATGTATGCCTGAGGTCTCCAGGTTTGGAAAAGCTTAAGGCAAAACCTCAAAAATCCTATAAAAGCAAGGCTGTCGAGACTAGGTGAGAAGAATAGGGAGGTGGGAGCCTTTAGGAAAAGAAAGAGGGTGAGCTTTCCAGCTTTCCTGCCAGATGGAGGCAAGCAAAGCAAAAAATAAAAGCTGTGGATAGGCGATCAGAACCTGCCATCAGCACATGGCCTCTCCCTTCACTTCAGGTTTACAACAAGTAAGACACACCAGCAAAGCAAAGCTGGCCCATTCCTCCCTGACAAAGCATGAGCACAAGGCTCACTGTCAGCAGCAGGACTTGACAGCTTCACACTGGTCCTTGCCTCTCTTCCTGGGGGGACACAGGAGGTGACAAAACCAGCACCAGGGCTGAGCACAGGCAGGAGCAACTGTTTAACAGTGTGCTTTGATATTGTGGCATGGAGGAGCTGTCTGCCCCCAGCCATGGGTTTGCTGTCAGGGATGCCTTAGGGGAGAAAGGGAGCCAGCCCTCAGCCAGACATCATGAGACATAGGGCAAGTAGGAAGGTTGCCAAGCCATGACAGGGTGTTAATTAAAAATAGTAATAAAGGTGGCAGCAGTAATACCCACTCCTCAGAGTGGATGGCATTACTCAGCTCATGGGGCAGCTGCCCCAATCTAACCAGGATATGTCCATCTGAGCAGAAGGATGGGTAATATCCCCTTAAACCACTGCAAAGAGATCCATGAAAGGCCCACACAGGTCTTATGGCTATCAGAGCTGCCAAACCTCAGCACTGCCTAGGGCCTTTCATGCAAGCCAAAATCCACCTCTGCAGCCTGACCCAGAAAGCTGTTGTTCCTTCTCTCCCTTCACACTGCTCTGCAGCTGAATGCTGCCTGCCCTCCCTCCTGGAAGCAGGTGAGTTTGTGACAGACCTGCCTCCTGCTCCTTCTGGACTTTGCATGATGGGGTGAGAGTTTGGGTTCTGGAAAACCTGTGCTCAAGCCAACCATTCATGCTGTACCTCTGTATCTCCCTGCAGCAGTAATATTTATGTTTCTTTGTGAAACATCCAGACCCCCTAGAAGAAGTAGTACTGCTCAGGACTGAGATGTTAAAACAAAATAAATATGTAAGGAGAACAGTAAACTAGCCTGGAGAAATGTTGACTTTCCCAAGTGCTCATTGAGACAAAGAAGCACCTCCTGCCAACCGTTAGGACAGACCTTCTCACAGCTGAGGGATGTGCCAGCCAGTTGGGTGGCTGTGCAGACCAAAACCAAGACAGATGCTCCAGCTGTACCCACCTGCATGTGCCCACTGAAAAGTCTGTCTGGCTATTTTGAGGAGATACACACCTTCCCTTGTAGGGTGACCCTCACTGCAGGCAAGACAGGCACTGCAGCAGTGGTCAACGTGCTCAGACACACACCACCAGCTCCTTGGCTGTTGGGGATCACCCACAGCTCATTGTTGTCTCCACAGGCCAGTTTCTCCCAGTACAGATGTTGTTGCTGTCTTTTTCCCTGCTAAGACTGAGAGGAGCTGCATGGCTCTGGCATGACAGCTCTTTGACTTTCTTCCCCACAGATCTGAGCTGTCAATGAGGTGCAGGGAGCCCCATAACACCCCTGGGGCTGAGGTTGGTGAGACAGCTTGCTGATGTGGGAACAGCTGCTTTATTAATGAGGGAGCTGAGCTGCCCTGCTCAAGCCTGCTTGCATTGCAAGGACCCTTGCACTCCTCCCTGCAGGGACAGCTGCAAGTGCATCCCCTCCCATCCTCCTCCTCCATGGGCTACAGACAGTGTATGAAAAATCTGTCTTCTGTCTGACAGTGGGGGCCAGCACCCACCTCACAACTAATTTTCCCATCAAACACAACAGGACCAGCATGGTAATGAAAGAGCCTGAGTTTTCCAGTCCACACTGTTTTTTCATTCAACCTGCCCTGCTCCTTCATGTGGGGCTGAAAGGCCCACATCCAGTCCTCTTTAAATGACTTGTCTCTTGTCAGGTGATTGTCAGTGCAGCCAGAAGCCACCATTTGCCCTTCTGGTAGGGGGGCAGCTCCCCACGACTTTCACCAGGTGAGCAATGTCACTTAAGCTGGAAATGCAGGGACCTGCTCTCTCTGAAACAGATCAGCCATGCTAGTGCTTCAATGTGCAGGGCTGTGATTCCCTGCTCAGTGCGGGGCCACCCGTATGCCCTCTGGATCAGGGAGCAGCAAGTTCCCACTGCTCTTAATCTCTGCATGACTTGAACTTGGCACTTCAGAGCTAGGACCCTCCACACTCCTCCCTGACAAAGGAAACGCAGCTCTTGGCAGGCCCTTGTTATTTCAGCTAAGGCTCATCAACCATCCTTCTGTCACTAAATGCCTTATTATGTGCAATTAATGGACTGACTGAGAGCAGCTACAAAACCATTCTCCCCTGAACCAACAGAGGCAGCTGGGTTACTTCTAGTGACTTTCTAATGCTGCCAGCTTCATTACTAAATGCAGCTGTGCAAGGGGAGAGAGGGAGGGAAGGCAGGCAGGGAAGATGAAGCAAATGAGTTAGCTCAAATTCAGCAGTCGTGCCTTTCAAACACCCCCAGGCAGCATGGCAAAGAGCCTCCTGCTGTCCCCGGGGCCGGCAGGTCCCTTTGAGGGACACTCAAACACTGGTGACCATCCACAGTTACTTACAGGCAATTGGTGACTCCAGACCTGCCACACACAGATAGGTCTTTATCTCTGTCTTTAATTATTTTTATTATTATTATTATTAATAATAGAACAAGAGGAATGAGAGATAAGAGCAAACTGACAATGTAGGCTGAAACAGCTAATTTGACTCTAGCCAAACTGCACTCAGATGTGCAAAGCAAGAGAATGATTTCCTCTCTCTGATCTCTCAAAGATCATCCTCTTAGATGTCATGATTACATTTGAAAATAGTCTGATAGTACTTGAAGTCGGTGTCCCTTGACAATTAACCTATATGTGCATAACCTTCATGACTTCTTGCTGCAATACAAGTGTATGTTTTGAACCACTACTAGACTCCCCACGTACATGACTGAAAACAAAAACTAGGTATCAGAGGATTCCTAAGCCAGTCCCAGACAAAAGGACACTGGTCTCATTGGAGCATGGCACTGAATTAATCTCCCTTTAGTAATGCCTTGTTGCCAAAAATAAGAGTTACAGCTGGCATTTATGCAATCAGTTCTTCTACTGTGCTAAGGCAGTTCCTAAGGACTGAGCGATACAGAAGCTGTTGTAGCTTACTTAAAAAACAACCAAAAAAAAGTACAGTATTTCATGTATTTTAAGTCACTCTGCACTTATTAAGTCACTTATTTCCTCTGTGCAGAAAGTTGGTACCTGTCTACCAAAGGACATCTGATTTTTTTTTTTTTTTTGAGGATGGGAAGTATAGAAGAAGATGATACATAAACTTTGGGGCAAAATTGTCTCTGAGTGAAGTGAACCTAAGTCCTTTGCAGTAAAGGGCAAGGCAATTGCTTATATTAATCCTAATGACCCAAGGCAGGACTCATGGATGACCCTTCCAGTGTTTCCAGCTCTTGAACAAACATAGCCTGAGCAGCTGTTACATTTTGGAACACAAAATGAAACCTCAAGGATTTGCCTTAAACAATTTATATCCATCCTAACAGTAAAAAGCCCTTCCTTGAATATTAACAAAGGGTTGGCCATTGTGTCATGGCTACTGCTCTGAGGGCTGCAAGTTGCTCATCCTCTGCTCTGCTGGGCTTAGACTAAAGACTGAGAAGTGGGGAAAGCCCTTTCTAAAAACTCTTATTGGGACCCTCATTAAAGCCTGGCAGGTGTTAGGATGGCAAAGATGGGCTTTTAGGGTAAAAGTTTCAAATTAAATCAGATCATGAAAACTTTCCTTGGAGAGTATTGCATGAGAGGAAGAGCCATGTAGCCACATGTCCACTTCAGCATCAGATGATGATGAGAGTCACCAGACATGTGACACAGAAAGTGGCAGCCTTCTTGCCCTTTCGCTCTCCTTGTGCACCCAGAAAATCCTCTCCTGTTTAGAGAGACAAGGAAAGGAACCATCAAGGAACCAACCACTTAAGGAAAATGACTGAGGCAAGCTGTTTATCAGGAGGTTTCTGTGCAATGCATCCATCAAGGGCCAGACTTCACTTTCATGCCCAAGTGCACAGCAGCTCTCCAGCACTGTCAGTGCCACTCCCAGGTTTGCTCCTAGCTATTTCGCCACGATTCAGGACATGAGCTGTCTGTTTGTGAGGTAGTTTTACAATCCTAGACCTCTTCTTCCTCTACCTATAGCTTGCCTTTCCTCATCAGAGAGAACTTTTCACTGCACCACCTAAAAGAGTAGCAAAGGGGCTTTCTGTACATGTAACCCAAAGGAAAACATGAGGTGCTATTTTCCACTTCAACCAAGATATCTTTCTAATGCTATGCAAGCTGGGAGCATGCTTTGTTTTTAATTAAGCAGAGGGGGAAGCACTAAAGGTTGAATTTGAACACTGAAAACATTTCTTTGAACAGGCAAGATTTACCAGTGTGCACATGGTTCCTAATACACAGCTGGGGGGGAAAAAACCAAAACCAAAAAGCAAACCCAAACCAAACAAAAATACCCCACATCTATTCCCCCTTGGTTTCTGACACCATCTGATTCCACAGCACTGCAGTTTTACCAGGGAAATTACAGGGAGAAGGGGAGTTAGACAGCAGTTCCCTGACAGCAACTTGTCAACCCGTTCTTTGAGTGTCAGGAAAAAAAATCTGCATCTCACATCTTTAAAGCGCCATTCTGCCACACCAAAAGGGGAAGACACACATCTGGCTTCCCTGGGGCCATGTGCCCCTCTCCTCTTCTCTGTCACCAGAGCTGCTGCCAGCACATGTGGTAGACCCATGGCCTGTTTTCCCCAAGCCATTTGGCTGTCCATCCCCAGGCTGTCTGGTTTCTCCTTGGTCTGACCCCAACTGAAAGCTCGCTCCCTGTGTCCAGGGATGCTGCACCTCTTCAGTGGATGGAGAAACAGGCAGGGTTGGTTAATGCTGTTATCAATTACAATGCAGCATGAGCTTTTGCCCTTCCTGCTGGCTTGGCTCTGGCTGTCACAGAGGGAAAAATCAGAGTAAGATTCTCTGACATCCCACCTCTACCTGACAACATAACATATAATATATAAAGGGAGAGTAAGAAATGTTTCTGATGAGAACAATTGCACAGAGTTGCCTTGATGCACCAATAGGCACTTGATCCCTGAGAGCCCTCTGGAATAACTCAGCATACCCCTTTTTATGGTGGGTCTTAGAGAGGAGGCTCCAACTATCTTATCTGGAGCATACAGCATTGACTCAAGCTTGCAATGCTCTGAGCTAACAGCTCCGGAGAGCCTGAGTATTTCAAACCCAGAGCTGACACTGTACAAAACCCTTACTGACTCCATCCCATGTTATCTGAACAAGGTCGTGGTTGCTCCAGCAGCCACTGATATTATCAGAGTACAATAAAACACTCTGCTGCTGAGCTGCTGACTCACACGTGCTTTGAGCCCAAAGACCAAGATTTCCCAGATTGTTTTACTTCAGAAATAAGTATTTTCTGGGCTGTAAATAACCTTATTTTTCATGCCTCTGCTTTTAAAAGATGAAACACCTCAAACTAAGAGCTGGCATTTCTGGAAGCACAGGTTGAGCACTGGGAGAGGAAGGGATGCAGTTCACAGCTGCATCAGGTTATCTCCCTCGATGTTTCCCTGGCAACCAAAAAGCTCAAGGTCTGTGTGACAGTTGCAAAGTGTAATAGTTCTTGAAAGCCAAAATATACATATTTTGTCAGCTAGTCCTATGCTTCCCTTGAGATAGGCCAAAGGATCAAAAAGAAACTCCACTGAGAGCTGATTAGCCTCTGTGTAAATAGGGCAGACAAGTAACTTATCAACATACCCCAGCACCTGGGGTTTAGCACTATGCTTCCATACTGCTTGCACGCACAGACTGCCACCATTTAATAAGGACCTCAAGATATCATTTAAAAAGTATAAATAAGAGAAACAAAATACACCCAGGACACACTCAGGAACTACCATAGAAACACCAGGCTAGAAAGCTAGAAACCATGCAGGATGTGGTGGGGGAGACAGGAGGAGAGGGAGAAGACTTGCCTGCAGCAATGGAGTGAATGAGCAAGCAGCACTTCATTGATTAGAGATGAAGGTCTCTTCATCTCCACCCATCCTATAGGCCAGTCCAACCAGCTACTGTTGTACATTCACCAAAAGAGTTTGATTTCCATCCCAGATGCTTCTCTAGGACTGTCCCAGAAACAAACTCAAGACAGGCACCAAGGCCTGGTATATACATACCCTTCCCATTGCCCTGCTCTGCCTTGTGACTAGCTACAGCTGTTATAGGAGGGCACCAGGCCAATCAACTCATGTTCCCAGCCCTTTCTAATTCTTTCTGCAAGGGGTGCACTAAGGAGTAAGTAAAAAACCCTTTTTTTTTCCTTCCTATCTCTAGCCTTTCTACTGGAAAAGTTTGTAAGGTAGCAGCTCCAAGTGGTTTCTAGCTCCTTTGTATGGGCACTCAGTGCAATCATCTATTGGGCCCTCAGCATCAAGGCTAGGTCAGCTTTTTTTCACAGGATCATTTCTCTCTGGTTTTTATGCACCATATTCTGCTGGAGCTGCTGTCCTTTGAAAATTATTTTGCAATATTAAATTTCCCATCTATTTCTGAACAGTAGCAGGTGTGTGAAGAATCACCCTCCAGGTGATGCTGCCCACAGCTTAATAACAGGGTTACTCGTTTCTTCTCAGATGAGGGACTGAGGTGTGAGTTGTAGCTTTCAAGACAAGAAAGGTTTGTGAAAACAAACTTCTGGTGGTGGTTACATCAAGGGCAAGGAACTCAAAGCTCTCCTGCAGCGTGGGCAGAAGTTGGCTGCTGCAACCTAAACATCTGAGCGTGTGTTTCTTTCCCCTCCCTCCCCATCCTTCTTACTTGGCTCCTTTTTGTTCTGGACTGTGAAAAGGAGCTCCTAAATACCTAATGACCTTATCAGGTGTTATTCTGTTCCACAAACATTTGCCTCTGGGAGGATAAACAAGGATATTTCTGGCTCCATACAGGCTGTATCTTCAAGCTGCTGTCTGTGATTCTGCTGCATGAAGGCTCAGGTTGGGTGATGCTGAGGATGTGCAGCTGAAGGATGCAACATTCATCTCGCTCCGTGGCTTTGATAGATTGCTGAACAGTAAAACATAGACCACCTTTGTCCCCAGCAATGTGTTTAGGTCAAATTTCAGAATTATGGGCATAACACCAGGGCTGTGCTGCTCTTGGTGCTTGTGATGGGTAAAAGAAAATCAGACGGTGGTGGCGGCTTCCTCCTCAGGTGGTGGGCCCAGGTGCCAGCCATGCATTGTGGACAGGACAAGAGGTGCCTCCAGAGTGCAGATGAGCTGCTGTGTGGTCCCTTTAAGACAGTTTTGCTGCTGCGGAAATATTTATAGGAGGCTCATCACCATGGTATCTGAGCACTACTGACTAATGGGGCATATGAAATGTGCCTAGCTGTATTAGTTATTAATTTATTTAAGGATGGAATTTTTGACATTTTGTTTTTGTTCTCTGCTTCAATTTGGACGTACTGCTTGTGTGCATAGCACCTTTCATTGCGGTGTCCCTTGAAGGCACCATGGAAGAGATGAGCATTGGGAACATGGATAATTAAAGGAATCCTGTCAGCTAGTTCCATCCCCAAGGTTTAGAGGTGTTTTTAAAAAGGAGAGAGGAAGGGAGGCAGGGCTGTTATTGAAGCCATGAGAAATTAAAATGCTTTCATCATTTAATAAAACTTCAATGAAATGGCTACGTCACTGTATCTCTCCCCTCCTGGGATGAAAGGAGGAAAGTGTCACTGAGCAGACAGTGACCATTTGGACCAAAATGCATAGAGAGGGGAATCAGCAGTGGTACCAACCAGGACAAGGGATGCTTTCAAAGTCTGTGATTTGAACACGCTAGGAGTTTTTTTCATTTTAGCTAAAAAAAAAAAAAAAAAAAGAAAATCAAAAACATATTGGCAACAGTCCTAGAGTAATAAACCATGATGAAAAAACAGTGTCAAAACTATGACTTCTTTTTGAATAAACAATTTTGCTGGTGCAACTGCATGGAGCTGAATAGTCCTGTTAGCTTCTTGGCCAGATCTGGCCAGCTGGTAGCTCCCCTTTGCCAAAGAAGCCTTTTGTGAAGACAAAAAAAGCACATTGCAAAAAGGAAGTGGTGTAGAGCAAATCCTTGCTGCAAGATCACAGTCACGGGGAAGTAGTTTATGTTTTTAGCCTTTCTACAAAGGGATTGATAGAAAGGGCTCAATATGCATCTGTGCTCTATGCTGTTTTGTGTGACAGCCCCCAAGTGCTGTTCCACCAAGCCCCTGGATCAAAGCATCCCAGCTATGTCCACAATGCTGACCTTTCAAGCTCTTCCCAAGCACATCCACACTACCTCTTCCAGAACTTACCATGGCCATGACTCACCTACACTACATGCATTTCTGGATGTAGCATGACTGTCACCAGAGCAAAAAACCACTCCTAACAGGAAGCAATGGAGTCAGAAATCCAGGGGATTGCCCCATGATTTTGACATGTTCTATCTGCACTAGTACTTAGTAGGCAACACAGGGGCAAATGACTGCTACCCTAAACTTGTTTGAAAGCTCCAGACCTTGGAGGCTCTGGGGCTAGAGCACAAATCCCACATTTTTCCTGGAGTATGATGCAGGGATAACTCATCCTCTTCCCAGATTATCTGCCCTCTTCCTGGCCCAGACTCAGCAGATCTTGTAAGTCTCCGTGGTCAGCAGGCCACATCCACTAGCACAACCCACATTTTGTATCCCAGAAAGCCTCACTCCCTTTAGGCTTGTCTCCTGGTGAGAAAACAAAGGGCCTAAGCACCCTGCAGTTTGGAGAGGGAACAGCATGCGTGAGCTTGCCAGCCTGCAGCAGAGGGCAGCTTGTTCCACTCATCCCTTCTCCATTCTTGTACTGCCTAAAACTCATCTCTCATTGTTTCTTCCTTTGCCTATGAGCACAGGCCTAGCTCTGTCTTTCCTTTACTTTCCAGGTGCTACCGAAGTCACAAATGTGTCAGATCCTGGGGAAATGGAAAGTGATTCCACTGTACTGCAGCCATGGGAGAGAGATAGGTTAGACCTGTAGATTTGCCTCTGCTCAGATTCCAGGCTTTCCCTAACATAATCTTTATTACTGTGTCTGAAAAGTACAGAAAAGTCATTCCAGATCCTGGGACGGGTTTCTTCTGCTGGGCCATGTGAATGTCCATGTAACCCCTTCTTGTAACAGCAAAAATCAGATCCTGAAATAGAAGGGATAAACAGAGTCAGTCATTGTGCAGCCCTATTTAAGCCACGGGACTCCTTGCACAAATCCTTACAGTGAGATTAGGTTGCCTATAGAGTCAAAAACTGCCTTTCAAAAGATGAAGATAAGCTCCAGCTCAGGGACTGAAAAAAATGAGCTGGAAAGGCTGCAGTAGCACACCTGCAGCACTGGCACTTTTGGAAGAAGCCAGCATAAACACGAAGGTCACTTTGCCGTGGAACAACCACGTCCTGGGCTCCACTTTTTGTAATCACCTCCTGATGACAAACACAGACCTGGAGCATTCCCTCAGCTAATCGCTGCCCACTTGGAAGACCTTCTAGCCAGAAGGACCCCTTGGGTAGCTCCAGGTCAGCCAAGTGGCAGGAATGTGGCAGAGCACTGGCTAAAGCAGCAATGGCTGAGAACCGGTGAGAGCATTTAAGGTGGAAAGCCAGTAGATGAACCTGAATTACCTCACCTTTTCCTGTCTCTTCAGCACACCTGATGTGCAGTGAAGCAGCTAAATGAGAGGAGACAGATCTGACCTGGAGCAGCTGAGAAACACATGCACATGTGAGAGGCTGCCAGGTCGCTGCTGCCTGTGGGCTGTGACCACACCATGGAGCACTGGTGTCAAGCTGTTGCCTGATGCCAGGGGAGCCAGTGACTCTACCACCATCCTTGCAAGGGTAGCCACTAAGGGCCTCCTCCCAGCTCCAGTGCCATCCCAACAGCTAATACAGCTTCAGGGTGGAAAGGAGACTCACGATGCGCTCTGTCCAAGCAAAGGCACTAGGTGATTTTCATGCTTCTTGGCCCAGGGATTATCTCCTACTTTTTTTTTTGCCCTGGGAAGAGTTGTCATTACTCCTCTCTGGTCTGACCCTCCACCAGCTCCTTCTTGCATGTTGCCTTTGCTCTTATCTTTATAATCCTTGGCTACTGGTCTTTAACAGCTATGGTTTGAAACTGGGAGTCTTGCAAGGCTCAAAATTGTTTTAACTCTTTCTTCCCATTAGAAGGCTCTTTTGTAGTTGTTTGCATGACAGTGCTAATAGTACCCAAACTCCCCTGGATGGCATGCACCCTGCCATATCCTCTGTTAGCTTGGTTCACCCAGCATCTCAAGATGGGTACAAGAAAACCTGTTGTCTGCTCTCCCTGTCCTTTTCATTTAGTTTAATCTTCAGACTTACAGTCCTCCTCTCCCTCATCTCCTCCACTCTCCCACCTTGTCTACACTCTAGCTCCTTGCCAGGGGTCAGCTCATCCCCCCTGCCAGGAGCTATTCCCTGCGTGGGGAACAGGGCCAAAACTGGGGCAGGTCCAGAGTGGCAGAGGGGTCCCACCAACTACATGAGGATGGCAGCAGACAGACCCACCATCCTTAAAGAGAAAGGCTTATGAACTTCCTCCCAGCTCCCTGCCAAGCCCTAGTGTCCCTCTCCGCTCAGGCTCAGGTGCTGCAGAGTCAGGCAGCAGTGGTGGCACAGGTTCTGAGGTCTTACTCTCAACCTAATCAAATCCATGTTTTGTTCCTGTAACACAATTCTTTAAGGAGCTCATAACCTGGGATGGGATACATTCCTTAGGCAGACAGTTTATTCTACTTGGGGTCGGGGGAATAAAATGTCATTTTGCAGCAATTATTCAGCAAGTCACTGATAAAACATTTTCTGATTCGTCTAGCTGTTTCCCAAACATCTTGAAGTGGTGTTGTTTAAAAACTAATTTCTGTTCTGAAAGAGAGACATCAAAAAAATGCAAACAAAAATGTTATTTTAAGCCTCATATATCCACTTTTTTCCAGTACAAATTCATAATTTGGTTACCAAAAAACCAACCAAACAAAAAACCAACCAATCAACCAACCAACCAAAAAAAAAAAATCATATTTTCAGAGAGCCTTATTCTCTGAAAGGTAAGGTAGTAACAGGGGCAAGATGATTCTGAGCAACTCCCATCCTCATCTTAGTGCAATTCTTTCTAAAAGCACCCAAGACGTAAGAATGCTCACAGCACCTCAGACTGAGAATGCAATTAGTAACTGATTTGTATCTTCTGGTAGCAGGGCAAAGGCAACTTGAAAAGCAAATAAAAGCAGTTTGTTTTTGTTAGCTTTGTTACCTGCTCTTCTGTGAATACACTAGCAAAATCTAATAGCAGGGAATTTTAACAATCATGTGTTCATTAAAATAATAATTTTCTTACCATTTATTACACATAATTTCACAATACTCTTTGTCCTGCTACATGGAGAAGGTACACTGCTGACCCCACTGCTCTTTTGTATTGTGTTGACATTTTGTTTGGCTCTGCTTCCCATTCTCCTATCTTGTTTGGAGGGACACAAGTCCTCCCTTGACTCAAATGACTTTCATTGCCTGCATATGGACTTCTTTGCCTACTCCCCTCAGAGTCTGGGGTAACATCTAGCCTATAGTCCCCACGATAAAAAGAAGGTGCCACAGTAAGTATATGCTAACCTGACATTTTGTATTGTTGAACATATGAAAATGTTTTCAGTATCCTTTTTTAAACTCTTCTTAAAGCACCTAGTATACTGCATAGATTTTACCCACACAAGCATACCCACCTGGATAGCAGAGACTTAGTTACAGCAGGACAATTTCTGTGTGGATGTGATTTGAATTCTTTTGCTGCCAATCATCACAGGCAAAACAACAGGAATAGCATTTGCATATCAACATCGGGGACATTGCAGCATAATGCATAATTCAGTTGGTTAGGTGTGTGATATTTCTATCCTGACGTTGCTAATTCTCGCCAGCAAGACTCACCCTCTTGCCCCACAATTTGCTTTTAGCTGTTGCTTCCATTGCACAGTCCACAAGGATGCAAAGAACATACTAAAGAGCTGGCAGTTAAATCAGATCCCAGTGAAACAGGTGTGCCATATAATTCCCTTCCACCCCAAATGTGTGTTTTATAACAGGGAATGGTATTTGTTAGGATTTTTATACCTCTCCCCATTAGGTTCCTTTGAAGCCGCTCAGCTTTTTTTAGGGAGGGTTTCAAATCCCAGCACACTGGCAGAAGTTCAGCCAGTTCAGTGGTCTCCCTTTCAAAAGCACTTGCTTGTTTAACAGGGAAGCATGGCCCTAGGAGCCCACACTGGTGTGAACTCACCTGGAAGGAGAGTTTATCTGTCTCCTTTGTTGTGTTTGCCTAGCTCCAGAGAAAGGCTATCAAAAGCAGTTTCTTTGCTGCAGAAGAAGAGAGAGGAGGAAAGAAGGAGGAGGAGGGAAATTAATACAGGTATCATTTGTCAAAACGTAAGCCAACTGATGCCTTCTGAAGCACTCGGGAATGCAGGCAGGCTATTGAAAGGCATCATTTTGCAGAACTCAATGATTTCAAATTGGATAAGACACAGCTGTGAAATGTGGTGAACAAGGGAAACCAGCTAACAAAAAAAAAACCTGAACCCATAAAAAAAATCACACACTTGTGACTAGGCATATGCACAGTCCTTCCTGACTGGGTGACATTCCTTCTTGGTGACCTTGCTGGAGCCCAGAGCACCCAAGAAGCCCTAGAGATATTTTCCTGATGAGCCTCAGGGACTAAACCCCCAAATACAAAGATGACCAGCGTAGAACATCCCCATTACTTTTTTAATGGAATGCCACCAGGAAAACCTGCCTTGCCCTCCGTTCCCCACCAGTCAAGGCTCAGGGGCATTAGGGTATATTACTCCTATATCATGCCATACTTGCAGGTGATGTGGGGAGGCTAGGTGATGTGTTCAAAGCCACCTGCTCTCAGGTGTCCACAGCCACTGCTTAATCCCTCAGTTATCACTAGTTCCTGATGCATCACCTTCACCCTGGAGAGTCCAGGGCTGTTACAACACACTTCATGCAAGGCCAAGCACCTGTCACCATCTGTACTAGATTTGTCCCCAAGACCTGTGAAGGACAAGCTGTCCTCTTCCTCCTGTGCAGCTTGGCTTTGCCCCTCTGATTTAGGGGAGCCAGCACATGCTCTGCTGCCCTTGGTCGCCATGTAGCATACTGTGGCTGACACGAATAATAAGGGACCGGCCTGAAAGCTAGTGCATTATAAATGATTTATTGGTCTAATAAATGGCCTCAAATTATCCGCCGCCTCCTTCTTTTCCCCCTTTGCCCTAAGGACCGATACAGCTCCTGTACAAACATTTTCTACCTCACATTATGTAATGTCACAGAGAAGAAAAACAAGTATACAGCCCCATGGAGAGCCACTCGGCTGGCAGCCCCCACCCCATCCGCACCAGCAGGCTGGTAGGCAGCAGCCTCTGATGCTGCAGCACAGGCATCATTGCCATGCAGCTGGGGCAGAAACAGGTTGCCCCATACTTGGTTACAGGAACCATTTGGCTACACTTCTTTTCCCCTGTGTAGTGCCTCTTGCCTCCAGAATTCCAGATAAAACATGACTGACCTTCTCTCTCCCCACAGCCTCACCATTCCCTTCAGGCTGCCATCAGCCAGAGGTATCCTCTCCTGCCCAGCTGTGCATCCCCCCCCACTTCTCACCCCACACAGGGATGGGGCTGTCACAGTTGAAGGCTTGTAGCCCCAGAACTGACAAGAGCTAGCTGTGCTGGAAAGGTCGCCAGACTGGTGATTGGAAGACCTCAAATATTTTAGGAATGGAGGATTCTGCCCACAACATGGGAGCACTTGTAGCTCATTCAGCCTCCTATTCACCATCTTCATCTCTAATCTATATACTACTCCATCACCATCCTTTTCACAGCAGTCGATACAAATCTTTGGTTGATAAAGTCTGGGAGCTTGTTATCTTCTACTACAGATGTAGCTTTTTTGTTCTGCTCCTCAGTGACCTTCTCCCCTCACCATTTAGCCTAACCTCCTGCATGCCCTTGTGCCAATTACTCCAGGCATGCAGCTGTACAAGCCACATTATGTGCTGAAAGAGCACAAGGTTTCTTTCTTGCCCCAGGGAGGCAGCCTGCCCTGTGGTCCAAGCCACAAGTCCTGCCATTTCTTCCAGCTCACTTGAACAAGTCACAACTTCTCACCATACACAAAGCGGGAGTAATAAATTAACCTACTTTAAATGGCTTGCAGGCCTTAACAAGTAACTGTTGCTAAAGGGCTTGTGGAACCTCAGAAAGTAGCACAGTAAAACAGCAGAATATTATCATTGTCCTCATCATCTGCTATTATTCTGAAGATTGTGAGGTCAGATGAGATGAACCGAAGACAACAAAATGGTCTTAAATATTCAACATCAAATTATTTGAAGTGTGGCAAAGGAAAAAAGAAAAGGAAAAAAGAAAAGAAAAAAGATAAAGAAAAGCTACAGCTAAGTTGTTCTTCCAGGTGTTTTAGCTTCAACATGTGACAGGAGCCCTATGACTGTGAGTTTGCCCACTCCTCTGTGCATTCAGCAGGGAGTACAGGAGCTCTCTCAGGCAAGATGGTCATCTTGGGGCCCCCCACAACTCCCAAGATCCTCACCAGGACTGATGGCTTCCTAGGCACAAACCTGTACCTGAGCCCATGAGGTCTCCTCAAGTTATACTGTGCCAGTGGGACCCAAAAATGCTGTTCACCAGAGAGAAAAAAATAACTGGAGAGCAATGCAGAGACCCGGGAGCTGAGGGCACCTATCTGGGGCCTGGATTGCCTGGCTTGGGTAAATAAAAGAAGAAAAATTCTGGGGATGAAGTTACAAAAGGTGTATTTTGAGTACTTGCATTCCTCACAAGGCTGACCTAATTATAAACAGAGGAACTTGAGGCCCTGGGGAAAATTAAATATATCTGTTAGGAAACAGGGACTGTAGGGAAAGAAGTGACACAAGGTCTCTGCTGCATACACTCCATGGGTTCCCAGGCAGTCTACGGGCAATCACACCGGACTATCCCCATGGCCAATAGTCTTCTCTTACCTTTATCCTAAGGGCACACAGCTACACCTCAACCTGTTGTAGAGCCAAGCACAGTAAGTGGGACTGTCCTTAAAGCGAACACAGTCAAAGAGGAGACTTAAAAGCCTTCACCTTGTTGCCTCTAATAGACCCAGCCCTCCCTGTCTTGATGGCCACACTTGGAGCAAGGGAACTTCATTTCCAGGCATTTTGGTAACAGCAGATCTCTATATAGAGTTTATTTGTGCCTTCATGTGTTTTCTCCATGTGAATGGGAAGATGGCAGAGATACCTTTCACCAATCACACTACATTATAGTTTCTGATGGGTACATCTCAGGACAGAAATCCCCAGCCTGGGAGCCTGAATGCAAAAGAAGCTGGGGCTGAGCAGCAGGGTGGGGGGGGGGGCGGGTGTTAGAGCAGCCTTCCAGGCAAGCGCACTTCCCACTGGTAATGGGTGTCAGCCGAGTCTCAGCAGGGGCATCCCAGCTCACACCTCTTCCTGCCTTCCCAGCTTTAACCTGGTGCCATGCCACCCCACCCTAGAGCTGTGGCCCTGTCATGTGATTGCTCAAGCCCACATGTGTGATATCTCCTTTGCCAGTTATTTTAAAGAGTTTAACACCTCATCCTGATGTCAGACAGGCTCCCATTTAATCATGCACAATGAAATACAGCAGCAGTCCATCCCAGCAAGGGGTGCTGTGAGACCACTATATAATGGTTTTGGGTGGTGGTGAAAGGAGATGCAGTTTGACTTTCTAGTTCTCTCCTACCCACTTAATTCTTTTCCAGAGTAGAAAGATATTTACATCCATGTAGTTACCAAAAACCTCTCCCCTAGGTATCTGAGATAAGAGGGAAACTACACCCCCTCTGCTCCCACATCTCATCTCTTTCACCAGAGAGATGCCAACTCCTACTTCCATCAGCTCATGTATCACATTTTCAGACACACTGGTGCTTTCTGCCTTGTTGTCCCTCACACGGGGGAAGACTTCCCATAAACATCTGAAAAATTGCCTCATCTTTCTTCTATAAATCCCTACTATTGCACACCTCAGGACTGCAAAATACTTCACAAGCCCCAGGCTGCTGCTGCACAGAGGCTACCACATAGCATGCTGACCAATACAATCCCCTTGCCTTCTTGCTCATCTTCTTCCTCTGCCTAGAGCTCTCTCTTATCTCTCCCATATACTATGTAGGCATTCTGTGGCATGAAATATCTTCTAAAGGTTTTGACTTTATAGTACCTTGAAGAAATTATCTGGTTTCATCTGGTTTTTCATGTTCTGAAATACAAATTATCTCAAAGGCACTAAACAAAGTCACAGAGGCTGTACCTGCCTGTAGTTGTTCCAGTAGAGGGTCTAGGCACCTTCACTTGCTCAGGAAGCCTTTGGACCAGTTATTGCCTGAAGATGGGAAAGTTAAGCTGAGGACATGAGTCAGGTTTTGCCCTCTCCATATGCTCCTTCCCTAAGCATTTTGTAGCAATACCCAACAACACCCCACAGGCAGCACAGAAATCTGGTTTACTGGGTCCCTGTAGGCCCCTTTGCATGTTATTTAAGTGAGGCTGTTACAAATGGCAAGCAAGGAGGAGAAGCCTGATTATTAATAATTGCCTATACCTGTCTGCTCCCTTCTGGGGTCTGCTGCTGCTCCACACTGACTAGATGGAAGGCAGCTGAACTTGCCTAAAGCTGTAACAGTAGAGTTCAGTGGCCAAAGGGCAAAATTTATCTTAATCTACCCCTTTCTCTGAAGGAGAGAAACTCCTATGGAAGGCACTCAGACTCCAGAGCTTCATTTCTTATTACTTTATGGTTGACAGCCAAGCCAGAGCAACTGCTAGAAGCAACAGAGATAAATAGTATCTAAAAATGCTACCAAATAAACACTTACTTTCATATACTCATCAGCTCAGTATAAAGGACTGTTTCTGAAGAGTACAAGATCAGGATCTGGAACTCCAGGGAAGAAAAGCACAGTGGGATGTTCCCACTGACAGTTATAAACTTCTGGAAGACACCTGAGAGGTGGCTCTCCACATGTACTGCTAGCAATGCCTCCAACCTCAAAGAGGTGCTACACGAATCTTCCTTTTGCAAATGAAACCAGCCCAAGGAGAGAGCCCATGGTGTGATAGGACTGCTCAGCCAAAGCCCAAGGAGACCCTGGGTGGGTGGCACGGGTCACAGCACCCACAGCTCCTGTGTCAGGCTGACTGCTGACTCCAGTCTTTACATTAGCACCAGGGAGGCCCCCTCTGCTCTCCCACACCTCCCCCTTCAGCCACTGCTGGCAACCCTGGCTGTATATCAGCATCCCCCTTCACATCCTTCACAAAGAGCTGGCTGTCAAAAAAAGGGGAACAGAAGATTTTAATCTGAAGTAATTTTAGATGACATCACTGTGTGCTACTGCTCTTTGAACAAGCGCTTCATCACAGGCGGCTTATTTGCACCACATGCCTATGTGCAAGTACCAGGAGGCATGTTACCCCCATGGTCTCCCCAGACTTCCCTCCACCATGGTGGTACTGGGACATCCATCTACTCATGGTCCCCAGTGCTGGGCTGAGTCATGACCCTGCATCTGCAGAGCCACCCTTGGGAGCCAGCGTGGTGAGCCCAGCACCCAAAGGCACGGCAGCCCCGGCTGCTGGCAGGTTTACTGCCTGCAGGAAGCAGCTGCACTGGCTAATTGGTCTCCTCTTTGACAGTTCCAGTCTTAATGCTCCTGCTCCTTTACATAACCTGGGTGATATGAAACTTGCAATGGTTGGTTTGGGATTGCTAGAGAGCTGGCACAGGTGCTGGTGGTGTTTTATTATTACTGTTATTTATCATTATTTGCATTACAATAGTGCCCTGGGGCCTCTGTTAGGATTAGGACACAGTTGTCCTGGGCCCGGGGAATATTTAGCTGGAGACTCACAGCTGGGAACAAGGTGGGTACTTAAATTCCCTTGGAAAAACACTGCTGTGAATACAAAAGAGTCTCTAGCCCAGTGAGGTTTAGTCTTTCCTACAACCTTAACATTCCCACTTCTGAATATGGCACTTCCTGAGATCTACCAGCCTTAGGAAAGGCTTAGAGGCCATGCATGAATGTTTTTATTTCTGATTAACAGAAGATTCTGGCTGTTCCCTCACCACTCCTAGGATTAACAGGCAGTCCAGACACCAAGGAGACACATCAAGTCTTCCAGGACCCCCAAACCCAATGTGTTTGGGTTGGCAGCACCTCTCTGCCCCAGCACTGCAGAAGGGAGGTGGTCAGCATGGCTGGTGAGGAACAGCTCTTCTCTTGTAGGTCCATCCATGGGCTTGTGGCCAAACTGCTCGCCTCTCAGCATGCCATGGGCAAGGAAAACAGCGTGGAGAGAGTGTGATCTGCCTTGGCTGCTGCCCATCTCCTGAGCCTCCATGTGGGTTGTATGGACAGAACTGAAGCCAGAAGAGCTCTGCAGTAGTTCTCAGTTTCACAAAGCAAACACCCCAAAGACCCAGGAGCTCCTAAGGCATAATGTGGCAGATACCTAATGGCACAAAGCAGTGCCAGGCAACAGCTTAAGAAATGCAGTAATGATTGCCCTGCTACATTATGACCAGTTTTTGATGCTTATTCAGCACCATTAGCATTTGTCAAAGCAAATGGAAACTGGTCACTGTCCCAAGGAATTTAATCTCTTTCAATTGTCAGGACATAAAAATTCAAGGTGTGTGATGTGGGGATATGAGCTGAAATTGCAGTTGAGGGGGTGAGGAGATCTGGTGTGATGTGAATGTCAGTACAATCATTAACTCTGACTAGGACATCAGGCTGAACACCACTGTGCTTCAGACATTGACAGGAGCATCTCCGGTGACCGGGTCTCATATGGGTCATTGTTCCTCCAGCTGTACACCATTACATTTAGTCAGCAGCACCACCACTCCTCACAGTGGACAGGATCTCAGCAGGGTACAGAACAGAAGAAATAAGCCTGTAGCCCCTGTGGGACAACTGCAGCAACAAACAATTCAACACCTGTCTTCCATCCAACCGCTGATCCTGGCCAACCCTTGTGAGTTATTACGAAATATGCCAAAATTATACCTATGGGAGATAAGGGGCTGAACCTGGGAAAGACTTTCCAGACTAGTTCAAGGTTGTAATCAGACTAATACTTGCAATGTGAATATCCTGCAGCTGCTCCTGGGCAGACTGGAGCTGTCAGGATCTAGCTAGTGGGGTTGGACATCTTGCTTCCCTCGGCACCAAAACCGTCCTCTGTCTCTGAGAGCAGGCAACTTCTTCCATGATCAGGTGCCATGGGCAGTGCTCTGAGACTCTGTGCTGTTTTTCTCTTCCACCTGTAGGTCTCCTCCCTACCTTTAGGACCAGCAAGTGAACACAGCTCTCCCTGAAGAAGAGGTGGTCCACCCAGATACCCCATGCTGCACTCCCAGACACATGGTACCAAGTCCGATGTGACTGTATGCCCCTGGATAAAAGAACGTTTAAAATGCGCAGTGCTGAAGGGTAGTAAAGTAGAAAGCTTCCCCACTAGGCTCACTCCACAGTAAATCTATTATCAATGAGACTTCCTAGATGACATTGGTGGAAGAGGGCAACTTGCTGGTATATGGGGAGAGACAGGTTTCCACTGCTTGATCTGCTGGCAGACCTCAGCAGGGACAGTGCCTCCAGCATTCAACAAGCCTGGCTCAGCACGGAGTAAGTGAATCTTGCTGTATTTAAAAAGAAGGTCTCAAGGGTTCCCTTTTAATCTCATCTCTGTTTGCAGTTCCCCCTTCTGAGCCTATGCTCAACACTTCTTTCCCCTTCAAGTGCTACTCTTCTCTGTTCAATTTTCTCTTTATCCCTCCCTGCTCCCTCCTTGCTTCTGCTATCCCCAGCCTCATGTTTCTCTAATGGAGCTTGAAATTATAATACAGTGATTCAGCTTGCTTTCATGTCTGCCAAGAGTCATTGGTGCAAGCCTGGAAATAGGGCTTGCTGGTTTTCTCAGCCTGATGTGCAGCAAGCCCTTTGCTTGCACAGTGAAGCTGGGGACCTTCCTTCTCTCACAGGTGTCAGGGAGAGGAACTTCCCCAGGAGCTCCTGGGGTTGGCCATGGCCCACTCTGCAGTCATGAGACACAACACAGCAGGTCCAGAGCATGTTATTCCTCGCTGGGCATTTGAGTGTGGGTATTCTGGGGGGTGTTTGAGCTGAAAGGCCTGAGAGGTGCCAGGGAATGCACCAGATGGAGTCCCAGTGCTCTCTCCCCTTCCCAAAGCAGTACTGTCTGTGTTAGGGCTGGGACTGACCCAAAGCCGCTCTCTTCTGAAAAGCAATCAGTGCCCCATTAGGGATTGACTTGTAGCTCAAAGATCTGCCTCCTAAAAACATAGTCTCTGTAGGTTACAGCCTACATTTCCTTCTTTGCAGTACAACAGCAGAGCTGCAAAATCGTAATTGCCTTCTTGTCCCCCTGATGCCTGTGGCTGCCTTCTGACACCTCTCACTCTGCTCTGCTGTGGTCCTCGTGGGCTTGTAGGCTCATGCTTCCCCTTCTCACTTCTACTCCCCATTGCACGGACCTCACACTGTTATCTGCAGCTTGCCTCAATCCCCGGTTAAATGCTTTCCCTCTCCCACCAGCATAGCACAATCTATGGAAGAAATATCTGTCAAACACCCTCTCTGCCACCAGCCCAGTCTTCCCTTCCCTTCCCTTCCCTTCCCTTCCCTTCCCTTCCCTTCCCTTCCCTTCCCTTCCCTTCCCTTCCCTTCC
>JANIJG010003693.1:0-31365 GCA_024611175.1 Megaceryle torquata
CCCCCGTTTTTTTTTTTTCCTGGTATTAAATGCAAATGAAAGTAATCTTAGCCTGTAAAATTATGTCTGTAAAATTGAAGGTTTTATCTTTCAACCTGATGATAAAAGTACCGGGGACATGAGCTAATAATTCAGTGATGCTGAATTGTGAAAGTAATGGTTCATTTTAATGGCCAGAGGCAATGAAAGAATCCCACATGTAACTCGCTCCTACTATTTCTGCAGAAGAGAATGGAATAGAAGTTTTATTTTTAAAGAAGAGTATGTCACTTGTTTCACAAAATATTTACATGCTTAAGTAGTGTTTATGCTATGAGGTAGTGTCCTTGATAGCTAAGATACAAATATGTTAAAATTATTTCCTTTTGTTACACAGATAGAAGTTGTTAAGGCATAATGACAAGGTTGCTTCAAGCAACAGGTACTTCAGGCGAATGAGAAAATTTTGGAGTAGGGAAGTCTGCAGTTAAGAATAAATTGGTACCATTTTCTTTCTTTCTCACCTAAGAGATGATAATGTGTTAGGTTTCAAGGAACTCGCTTGCTTCTATGTAATTTCTCTAATCATAACCAGCAACAGTGGTTCAGTCTTGATGCAGGCTTTCTGGAGGAAAGCGATAGGTACTTAAAACCTAAATGCAACTGTGAAGCTGTATTGTATTTTCACAGTTTTCTTCCCTTGAAAGATTACATTTTAAGGTATAATGAGGTCAAGGTACATTTTGGCCCCTCTTGCCTTCTTTGGGAATGAACTTTGTGCCATTTATCTATCATATTTAAATTTCAGAATGCAAACTGGGTTTTCCTGTCCTTCTTGGCGTGTTCATTTGGACTATATATTCACAAGAGCGGAGAGTATTTTTTACTGTGTCTTACTAAAGGATGTAGTTCAGTGATGTCCTGAACTTGGTATTACTGTAAAATCCTTCTTGGTGACAGTAACGGAAACAAGTCTGAGTAACACTGAAATTATTTATATAGCTAGATTCTTAATTTTGGTGGGACTTTCGGTATGAATTTTCTTTTAAGGAGGAGAAAACCAAAAGTGTTACTTTTATAGTCATAACTCGTGTTTTTTATATAGGTTTTCACTAATAATAAAAGACTGGGTTTCTTCTGTTTCTCCTCGGATTTCTCAACTTGGGGAAGTAATTTTACTCAGGTTTTCAGGATTGCTTTTCATCTGGAGCTACGTTGCTAGGAACACCGGAGTCCATTTCTTAAGTAGAAATGAAGACTCGTGTTTAATCAGCTGTTCTCAGATGCTAGCACTTGAAGGAGAATGCGCCCTACCATGTAAGTCAGCTAAACTAAATCCAAAAGTAGAATACCTCTCCTGCTCCTCCTTTGTCAAGCAAAACAGTGCATCGGAGAAAATTTAAAACCTTGAATGTGATTGAAGAATGAGTTTTTAGTTAAATTTGGGAGCTCTGGGGAATAGTATACAGGGAGTAATATAAATGGAGCTGTTGAGAGAATGATTTGCTCTCTGCAGGAACAAAGACATGCAGGGAATTGTCCAAGAAGAAACTGCTGATTAAAGTTTTGGTTGTTAATCACTTTATGTATGCTTGAATTATACTACTAAACCCCCTTTCTGTTCAAAACCATCTGCAGGGATTGTATATTTGTAAACAAAGACAGATTAAGATAATTTATTAATTCTTTGTCTGCTATCCACTCATTATTTCTACTAGAAGTATCCACTTCTAAGCTCCCGACCATGTTAACCTCTGAGCATTGAGACAACATTTTAATTGGCTTACAAGTATGAATTGGCTTTTATCCTTAGATAAAACATGAATGTTTCTGAATCTAATTCATGCTAGGAAATACTGTACCCACATGCTTTCAGGATTAAGTACGATGTGTTAACTTCACCGAGTGCAGATGTGCGCAGGGAGTCGTGTAAATTAGGCACACTGCTTGTTCTAGCCTGCGTGGACAAAAACTTCCAGAGGGAGAGGACAAGAAACCGGTGTGAAATGTTATTCAGGTTCTCTCTGCCAGCTCTTCGCAGCAGCACACATACTTAATGCTCCCAAGTGAATGGCCAGGCTTTAGACTTGCAGAGTAAGTACTCTGGCTTAGCAATTAGCCACAGGAAAGTGAAGCTGTATCTTATGTGGACAGACAGTTGAAAGGTTGGTTAATTGAACTTCTCCGAAGTGCCAAATGTTGAGTAGCACAGAGAGGCATCCTGTCAATACATGTTTAACATTATCAGAGAAAGAAAGGAGAGAACATCCTTTCTCCCAATTACCTATTACGTTGCAGTGGAGCACCACATCTACCAGATCTGTCTAGGCCTATGAATTAGAGCATCACAGCTGAATGGTTTTATTAGATGTATGTCTACAGTGGAAAAGATTAGGTGCTTTATATGGACTAGGAAAAGAAAAGGGTTGCAGCAAAAAATTCCCAGTAAAGCTTATGCCTCTACTTTCTTAAATGGATTCAGTTTCTGTACGTTGTTTCCCATTCAGGTCTAGACTTATACACCTTTACTTCCTAATCCTCAATGTTAGCAGAAACTTTTTAAATATATCTACTTAATTAAAGTCTGAACTAATCTAACCCCATAAATATATCTAAATAAAAAGATAATTTTAATGAATCACGAGTAAAGCTTATAACCATTTTGTGTATATATTGTGTGTGTTAGTATATGCATGTGTTTATGTGCATAATCTGGGTAACATTGGTAATCAGAAGGTTGTATAATATAAAAAGGGTCTTACTGTTGCATAGGCTTAGTCCAGATAGCTGCCATGTGCCACGCACGCATCCACCCCTTCCTCTCAGCAGCAGAGCGTGCAAAACTCTGCATTTGAAAGCACAGTTGAAAGGACGGTTCCTCAAAATGACCTACTAGAGATGGGGAAGCTCCTTCAAGAGCCTCTGTTTCACAAGCTTTGCTGTTACAGTTCACGGAGCTTGAAAAGCTGTTTGTAGCTGCATTTTTTTGGAGATGGTAAAATAGGCCTCTCCTAAGCCCTCTTGGGATGAAAGGTGTTGAGATGAGACAGCGGTGCATGGCGTAACGCTATTTTTCTGCTGTACCCACAACCTAAAATAGCACAACTCGGTAATGAAGAGCCTGTGTCTTACAGATCTAAGAGTCCATCTGTAGTGAAGTGGTATAGGAGAGTTGATGTCACTGGCCTGCAAGCTTTGAGCACCAGGAATTCTGTTTCTTCCATTTCTGGTCCCTCTAAAATTATTAATTAGAAGTTGCTGGTCCCAATATACATATGAGATTCAGACTATGCTGTGGTAGTAACTCTGTAGAAAAATCATCAGAAATTTTTTACTACCTGTACGTGAAATTAGGTCAACTTTTTGTTAGTCTTTTCCTACAAGTAAAAAGACAAGAGCTATAATAAATACTTTATTTTACACGGGCATCATGTTGTAATTTATTGTTCTCGTTCTTACATTTTATTTTGTGCTTCCTTTTTTTGTTCCCTTTTGTTTAATATTTATAAGTCTGACTTTTGTACTTTCTTGCCCAATTTTTCCTCTGCATGTATTATAGTCCACAAGTTCATATAATCTATTGTAAACTCTCTGCAAGACTGAGGATTTATTTACTTGAAGCTGAGGTATCTTTGTGAACAAAAACCACAACAATAGTGTTCTTCAGACTCCTAGGTCTGTATAGCTTGATTTCATTAATTCTTAGTGATAAAATGGACAAAAAAATCAATTACATTTCAAGGGTTTGTTCAGGGTACAAGCAAACACGAACAGGGAATGCTACCAAGTGGATTTTGGCACTGCCAATATTTTAAAATCTTTCACCTGCTAAACCTTACTGCTTCTTGTCAAAATAAACATATGGCTTTTCTCCCTACATGAAGCAGATATGACCAGTAGCATTCTGCAGCAGAGACGAGATACCGAGTGTGCAGATGATATGAATCGACTTCTTCCACGTGGGGAATCAGGTGTCAGATGCTCTGTGATATCTTGTATATCATTTGTATTTTACCTGAAGAGCAGTGTCAGAACTTTGTGTGATACCTCTAAGTAGCCCCCTGTGCTGCACCAGCAACGTTTGTGCCAGTGGCCAAACCGCAAACTGCTGAATCTCTTTTAAATTGCTGGGTTATTACCATCACAGGAGATACCCGTGTGCTTTGAGTGTTGGAATTGCAAATCACTACACCTGCAATGACAGTAAGTCCTGTTGCTGGGGTTTTTGTCAGAGGATTTGCAATCTGTTTGTTTCGGTGCTTCTGCCAGTTTCATAAACTCGGTGTTTCATTATCCAAGTTGTTTGGGAATCATGATCAGCATATTCTTCCTTTCTGATAGATAATAGTCTTCAATTTCCAGTGTTTGCACTCTTTTTGCAGTAAGGACTTGTCTTTCAGAATAGTATCCTCACCAGGTATACATGGTGAAAATCATACTGTAATCTGTTCTGTAAAAAAAGCATCTGCAGAGATGAGCTCACTTGAAAAGTCCCTTTCCCAAGTTAACTGTCATCTTCTGAAGGCACAGATGGTTCAAGAGCTCATACTCTCTCTCCTGTCTTTATTATTATGGATATGGAAATACTGTCTCCATTCTCTCCCGCTTGCCATCAAGCGTATTTCTCAAGACTTCTTTGTTGCAGCAGATAACTCGGTGAGCTTCAACAGACATAAACACCTTCTGAAAGCTAGTGTAGAGATCTCCCCACTGAATGGGTAGATGTTCGCTTTCTTAGACATCCACTCTGGTTTCAAGAGAGCTTGCTAGCAGGGGAACGCCAGGTGACTGAGAAACTAGTTCAGTACAGCGGTTTATTCCGCAGCCTTTGTGAGCGAGAAGGGAGGAGTGCCGCGGTGCCACAGAAGACAATTTCCCTTTGCCATGCAACTAATCAGATGAAATACAAAAATAGGTACTGGATGACAAACAGTTGGGTTGGAATGTTCTGTAATAGTGGTGTTGAATGGTGAGAAAGGTAACTTCAGAGCTTTTCTCCCTTTTTTTCTGTAGCATGAGTTCCTTCAAAACATGTAAAAGGGCTTGGTAGCAACTGCACCTATTTTACAGCATCTTCTATAATTAGGACTTCTGTTTATCAGTGGGAAGATCCCCGGTCACAGAACAACTTTAGCACTGTGCTTCAGTTGATTGGGGTGGAGGGAAATAAGGAGGAGTTGTGTGAAGGAACATACTCCCGCTCCAGTTTAACTTTAATTACAGATAATGTTGAACAGCAAGTGGTTTTGTATTAGACTTGATTTACTTGGTTTGTTGGTTATCATAGAAGTGTTATTCTAAGTTCTGGGGCTGGGAAGGAGTTGTGAAGGGGTTTGAAATAATTTCCTGAATACAAACTTTTTTTTTCCCTTTGATTGGTTTCTCCATTATGTGTAGCAGGCACTGCTTTGATATTAAATATCTTCAGCTTACTATTATGTGTGGTTTCAATATACAGATTACTCTGAAATGCCTGTTTGTACATAGTGTGTTCAGCTGAGAGTGGCTTAGGCTTCAGTCTATGCCAAATGGCTATTTAAACAAATGTTCAAAGACCATATAGGGAAGGTTTGATATTAGTCATAATTTTATCTCAGCATTGGTCACAGATGTGTGTTGAAATGAAAGATAAGTTTCTGGGTTTATTTTGGAAAAGGGTTACCTAACTAAAATGAATTCTGAAATTACTCTCTAGCTTTTCTCTGCTCTCTGAGGCCTATGGACTGATTCTGTTATCCTTAAAAGGATGCGAGCAGAAACACAACTGGTTTATCTTCTCACATGTGAAGCTTTGGTTCAAGATAAGTTTTTAGGGATAAGTTGTGCGTGACTTGTTTATTTTTTCATTTCTTTCTCATAGTGCCCCAGAATCATAGAATCCTGTAGGTTAGAAATTCTTCTCTTTGCTGTGATGTATGTCTGTTATTGAACAGTAAGTTACGAGCTTAACATCTCACTCCCAGCAAAGTCTGACAGACTGTTTAAAGTATATCGTACTTGTTTTAGTGTTGTACGTCAAGGTAATGTTGGAATTGAGGTTGCTTTATTCAAAAAGGAGTAGAAAAAACCAAACCCGTCCTGAGCTCTGCAGATACTATTATTCCTGAGGTGATGAGTGTTAGCAATGTAATAAATAGGTGGAATTACAGTAGTTCTAACTTGGTGTAATTGAAATTTCAGGCAGGAATCTAGAAGCCCCCCCCCCCCCCCCGCCTTTTTTTTTTTTTTTAAATCTACTGTCAATTCTGGCAGCAGGTTGATGAACAAGGGTCCCATAAAGTTAGAAACAATAAACCTTAGAGCTCATTGTGTTTCCTTTATCTAAGGCATGACAGTTTGGATGGAACCAGCATTTTAAAAAGCAGGGAATATTTTAGGCAGTTGCAATAATTGTAAATGCAAATTCAGTTTATGGCAAGGAAGAGCAGGCATATCCGTGGTTCTCGGAGCGCCTGCGTAGTGGCCTTGTATACGCTTCCCACATCTAATAACCTCGGTCTGTTCTTACCCTGTCTGCGTATCTGTTTGTCCTCCTTTGTGAGGCCTGGAGATACTCTGTGGGTCTGCTACTGTAGCTCTGGCCCACTGACCCTGATGATTATAACTGTAATTCAGTAGGTTGTACAACTCTTGTCTGAAAAAAATTGTTGATTCAATATGTGTCTCTAGGAAAAGCCGTTAATCTCTTTGGGTTTATTATCAAGTCAACGTGGTCTTGTAGCAGGAAAAAAAAAAAAAAAAAGATATATTTCTAGTAACTAGAAAGCAGGTGTATTCCTTTAAGGACTACCTTGTCATTATATTTAAAATACCCCCATCTAAGTGTGTATTTTGTGGCAACTCCCTTCTCGGTTGTTGCTGAGGGCAGGAGGAATCTCTGATGGGATGCTTCCAGATCCCTTCTCAAGAATGTGTCACAGCTAAGCGAGCTGCACAACGCCGTTCTCACTAATGAGAAACCTCCCGCCGACTTCCCCGAGAGCAGTTCTTCCCTATAGCAATTGCCATGGATATTAAATAGCTGGTCCACAATAAACTCTGATTCTGAACGTCAAGCTATTCAAACACTATATAATCACCATTTTGGGGATAACAAAATTTCTTTATTAAATGCCGTTTGTGACATGTTAATTTTGAAAGCAATAATACCCACGGGGTGAGTGTGTAAATAAATCATCACCTGGCAGATACAGTTTTCATTTTAAGACAGTTCTTCAAAGCAACAATAGCAGGTGAATTAGCAGATCTGTAAGCCTTCAGTGAAATGCTGTATGGTTCTATTTTTCATTCAAGGAAATAGGCTTTGATTGCTTGTAACTGCAGAGAATATTCAGCTTTTTAATTTTTTTTTTATTAATATTAAAAATCCCCAACTTACTAATAAAGGAGTTTGGGTGGTTTAACATTCTCGGGAATCCCTGCTCCAAACTTTGCCCTCCAGTTGGTATTATGGTACCAGTAATTGCTGCCTCATGTTAACATTTATTTAAAGCTGCTGATTTAACATTTAAAAATTCTGAGGTTAATGGATCTGTATTCACAGATCCATTAACCTCAATAAAAACAAATGGGACCTTTAGTGAACTAAAATAAGTGCAGATCAAGGATACACTTTGACTAATACTTACTGATAGCATTTAGATTGTACTGTTAAAATGTCAGGTCATGCAAAGGGCTAGTAATGTAGTAATATTCAAGGTGAATTTCAGTGTTTCAGTCACTTCTGTGACCCAAGATAGGATAGTTTAAGATCAAGCAAGCTCAGCGTCCTAATTGCAGGATATTCTGGGTGGATTGCTGTGTAAATGGTATGTTATTGTCACTGAGCTGGCCTTACTTAAGAATGAAATTGGTTTGAATGCACGTTCATCTAATAAACAAATTATGACAGCGTAGTCGATGACAACCATTTATCCTATTTTATATATAGCACAGGAGAAAGCTATAATACTTAAGAAATGAATAAGTAAAGAAGGTAATGTATGTCCTTAGAATTTATTTCCTTTAGTCCTCGTATTTAATCTAACATTGCCATAAAAAAAATAATGGGCGTTTAGGAACACCATTTAGAAAGAGACATCACTTCCCCAGTTCATCTCCTGCATCATAATCCAGCAAAATCTGCTTTTACAATCAGCATATGCAGAAATACGAGGCATCAATCCTGACTTTAAGTCACTGACGCAGGCATCTTTGTGTTTTTTGTGGGAATGAGTTTATTCCACAATGAACGTGAGATTCCATCTCTGTTGATCTTTAGTTCTTGTTTATCAAAATGATACTGTCTTTCAAGGTCTTAAACATGTGCTAGTGAACACTAATACACAGTTCAGGAAGTTGTAAACTGTTCAGTGCGAACACCACACGTGGACTTGAAGAGGGAGATTGTAAAATGCCTACAATGCATATTTGTGCTCTAAGTAGTACTATCCTGTGTCTGTGTATAGTGAAGGACTGCTCATACCTGTTAATAAAGTAGATTCAGTCCTAAAAATATACTGTTATTTACAGCATGCAGAAAGGACAGATGGGAAATCACTCATCAGATAACTCTGCAGAGCATTATATAGGCAGTTTGGAGCTATATTATACTGAACTTCTGAATAGATGGGTCCACATAAGGGTAATTTCGTTATATGGGCACGCAGAGTTTTAGTGAATGGTTATTAAAAACCATGCTACTTTCTATATGGCAAACAATTAGAGGAAGAATGTGCCAAAGGACCTAAGCATATGGAAGCCCAAGTCCCTTGGAAAATCCACGTTGCCGACATTCCTCAAAACAGTTTTACTGCCTTGCTTTGCTGTATCAAATAATCTTGTATAGTACTTCAGAAATAAAAGTAGTTTTGAATATTTTTTTTTATATATATAAAAAACCAGTAAAAAAGAAAAATATTTAAAAGATGAGGTTGAGTTCAGTTCCAAAAATGTGCTACTTACACTTCAGGATTCTGTTGTTATTACTAAAACATTCACAGTATTACACAGGCTTTATCTAAATTGGGCTTATCTATGAGCTTGTTGCAACGCAATGTAACCTACTATTTTTTGATTGCATTTTTACATCATCTGCATCACTACAAACTGGTATGTATTAAAAACTCATAAGAAACAAAACTAAAAAAATCAATCTTAGTGACAAGTCCACAGTAATAGCTCTCCAAGGTGTAAGCGTATAACAAACTAAACTGTAGTTGTCAAACGAGAAAGGTACAGCTGAATATTGGTATTTCTTGTGAATAGTTTAAATCTACTATCATAATATGTGTTTTGATAAATAAAGCCTAACATTGTTTAAGAACAGAGAGAAGTCATTTTTAAAGGACTTCTCTATTTAGCAAAATAGACAGTGTCAGTTTTCTGCTGCTGTGGTTTTGTTTCGACTCTACTAAACATCAAGTAGATTGGATTCTCATGTTGAAAACCAGAATGCATCACTGTGTGAATAGAAATGCATTACTCTGTGAATTGGAATGAATTAGGCACACTCTATTGCCCTGTTGTCCTGTCATATTTCTGCCTTTCTAAAAATGGTTCTTGTGAGAATGTGCTATTAAATCTAGGACAACACTTTAAACAAAATTTACTGGAGTCTTTCATCTGTTATATTTCATTATAAGTAATATTAGTTCTTTTTAACAGTGGAAATATGTTTGTTTACTCTGAAAGTTACACAAAGCATTCACCAATTTAGCTGATGTGAATGAACCTTAGAAATGTTTTCTTTAAGGAGTATTAGGTGGCATTAAAATCTCCAACTGCAGACTGATCCCTTGTTGAAAGGGAGGATGTTTTTAATGAAAAGGTTATTACTGGGGTATTCGAATGTTTATTTTGATAATGTGATATCTAGCTTTCAGGGGTTTTTAAAATCCCTTTCTGAATTCCTCAGTCAGGAGCCATCAGCACAATTTCCAGATCTATTACAGAATCGACACAGTTGGAAAAGACCTCTGCGTCCAACCGTCGACCAAGTTAACCCAACAGAAGAAACCCACAACAAAACCTCCCACACCTCACCATCCCACTAGAGCATGTTTCAAAGTGGCTCATTTACATGGTTTTGAACAGCTCCAGGGATGTTGACTCCACCACGTCTCTGGGCAGTCTGTTCCAGCTCCTGACTACTCTTTTCAATAAATAAATTCTTCCTAATATTGAGTCTCGACCTCCCCCGATGCAACTTCAGGCCAGTTCCTCTCATCTTGTCGTTACTTGTTTGAGAGAAGAGGCTGCACCCACCTCACTGCAACCTCCTTTCAGGTACTTGTAGAGAGCAAGATCTCCCCTCAGCCTCCTCTTCTCCAAGGTGAACAATCTCAGTTTCCTCTGCTTCTCTTCATGAGACTTGTTCTCTAGCCCCCTCACCAGCTTGGTTTTCCTTCTCTGTACCCTCTCCAGCAACTCAATGGCTTTCTTGTGGTGAGGGGCCCGAAACTGAACACAGTACTTGAGGTGTGACCTCCCCAGTGCTAAGTACAGGGGCACGATCACTTCCCTTCTCCTGCTGGCCACACTTTTTCTGATACATGCCAGGATGCTGTTGGCCTTCTTGGTTACCTGGGCACATTGCTGGGTCTTGTTCTGATAGGTGTTGACCTGCACCCTCAGGTGCTTTTCTGCTGGGCAGCTTTACAGACAGGCTTCTCTGTAAGAATATATGCAGCATCAGCCAAATCTTAGTCGGTACCTTGGAATCAAAACTCATCAATATCTACTTTGCACTTAAAAATAAGTCTTCTTACATCCACCTCTTTGCTTAATGATGTCATAGCAAGAACAAGACTGCCCACGCCATAAATTTTTTGCCAGAATGGCAATCTGTTAGAAGTAGGACTTCTTGGCAGGTGGCCTGTGGTGTTTTCTCCTTTGATCTGTAACTGGGCTATAGCCAGGTTTTTTTTCTGGTTCATTTTCCAGGAGTCTTTCCTGTGACCCAAATCTGCTAATAACGCACAGCAGCAGGGTGATATACTTACCATTCTACTTTGGTACTCTTTTATTAATGGACTGTAGTGATGAGCAGATCTGTTATTGATTATTGCGTGTTGGCCCCAGTTCAGTTAAGTGCTTTAGCACATTCCTGACTTTAAGTGGAAAAACGTATTAAGTACCGTTAGAGGACTGCCACAGTCAGGCTGAGGTACAGTCCAAGAATCCTATCCAAGTGCATTTTTTCATACCTTGAAGAGTCGAAGTAGAAGACAAACACGTCCCACTACATCACAAGATAAACGTTACTATTTTATCTTGCAAATTGGGGATCTCTCTAGATTACACTGTGTTACATGTACATTTCTTCCTGAAAGAAAAAAGAAAGAATGAAAGGATTTACTGGCGGTGCTGCATAGACACACGGTGGTTATATTTTCTTGGCTAAAGGTAGAAGTTGGAGCAGGGTGGAGGTAAGCCATTGTAGGGAATGGTTTATTAGCTTTAACACCATGTTGGTAATAACAACCCTGCGACAGTTCTTCTGGATTTCATGTATAAAAACAAAGAAACAAAAACTGAATCAAAACTAACACTGAAACCTACCCCCATCCCCAAAACCGATCTCTTTCCATATGCACTCAGACATTCCAGTGAACAGTATGCTATGCAACAAATTTTGTTTTCCTTCACAACTGGAAAAAAACCAAACAACCAAACAACCAAACAAAAAAACCCCACATTTTGATGTTCAGTCACTGAACATCTGTTAATTATAAGCTTTGTTGTTTTTTCTTTATTGTCTTTGATTTTTATGGTATACTGTGTGGTGTCAGCAGTATGATAGTAGAATGCAGCACAAAGCATAGATTTACAAAGTGTCGAATCCTTTCAGTAACAGATCTGTTTCCCAAAAGTATTTTGAAACATATTTATCTATAGTTCTCTGGTACATTTGTCTCATTGAGACCCTCTGTTAAGGAGACTAAATCCCCACGTGCTTTCCAAGCTTTGAGCGTGACTTGCGCAATTCGTTTTCCTTTGTGATCTGGAATTGTGAAGTAACCTCTAGGGAATGTGTACACAGAGGTGTCCCGGAGCATATTTAAATTGTGATTTGGCTTCTTTTAGAAGATACTCCTTCCTTGTTGTCATTACTACATAAATACATAAACAAAACAAGCCAGCAACAACCTGATTGTTTCTGGAGTTTAGATGGAATTTCTTCTGTTTCAGTTTGTGCTCATTGCCTCTTGTCCAGTCACAATCCATGTTTTCCCTTTGTGACTATCAAAATCAGGTTAATTAGGTGATTACAGTGATATACAGTGCAGCTCTATTTCAAGAATTCTGTTAATTTTATTTTATTTTATTTTATTTTAATCACAGAGGAGAGGTAGAATGAAAGTGTGGGTGACAGAGGTGACAGATGTTCAGGGAGAGTTTCCTGAGTTCATAGTATGTTACTGTGGCCACAACCTTGTCCATTGGTTGCTATGATTTTCCAACAGAAAGCGCAATAGTGAAACATAAGAGGTTTAGACTGTGGGATAGCTGACAGTCTTTAATCAAAAGTATCCAAACAGTGACTGGATATTAATAAGAAGCCTTTTTTCTCGCCTTTCCCCGAAAGGCATTTAAAGAAATACAAAGCTTTTCATTGAGTTTAATTGGTGATTCAGAAGATCTAGAATGTGTACTGTGACCCGTTATACCTTTAACGTGATTTAGTGAAACACAGTTTACTCGGCGAATTGAAGATTCGGTACAAATTGCTACCACTAAGCTGAAAGCATGCTCAAGTGGGAAGATACCTTGTAATGATTTTTGATACTTTCTAGCTTCAGTCTCCAATCTTTATTTATTTCATGTTAAAAACAATGGTAAGATTGGAAGATATTTATCTAAATAGTAAATAAATTTTAAAATTAAGTCCGAATTCCATTGCCCTTAGTGTACAATAAAGCATAATACAGAGGTAACAGTCACATTTTCTTCCGTGTGTCTTTCAGTATGTGAAACTGTGAAGTGTAATTCCCTAAAAACTAAATAGTATGTTATTAGTATAGGCTAGAAATTAATTTCTCTTCTGTGAAACAGATGGGACATTTGAGACAACTTTATCTGCCACAAATAGTACTTAAAAATCTCCAGTGTTTTGGGGATTCTATTTATTTATTTATTTATTTATTTATTTATTTTTAATCTAAAAGAAAGGTCTCCTTGCTTGTCTGTGACTGATTTTCCTCTCCAAGATGGAAACTCTGAAATGCGGATGTGCAAGTTATCTGGAAGTACCTGTCTCCATTTTTCTATTTCATTCAAATCAGATTGTGCATATTCAAGTAAATTGAAACCAATCCTTGCTTTATGTAGATTAGCGAACAGAGTTTGTCCTCACATTTTTTCTGGAGATGTACCCAACCTCCAAACCAGCCTACATTTCCCATTTCTCCAAACAGCAATGATGCCGTATTCTCTGCAGTGTGTGACCACATCTCTAATGTACAAGCACCACAATATACCCATCCCTTTGGTGGTACTATATGTACATTAAAGTACTGGGTGAGCTCAGTGAAAAACTTTGAATACTCATATGCCCAACTAGCAGTGGTATGGAAACACGACTGTTGAGAGACTATGGCAACACTTCAGAACACCTTTAGGAGTCTTTGTCATGACAGCTATAGCTTGTTAATAAATTGTCCTGATATTCAAGACTTGCTTTTTGCAACGTTGCCTTGTAAGGTTTTGCTCTCTCTCTGGGTTTTACGGGCTTTCTAGTCTGAAGGGTCCACACCTAACCATCTTCCCAGGTACTCTCTGGAGCGAAAGCTTGGGTTTGCTATCACTGTAGCTTGATTTAGGAGCTATGTATTTTATTTAGCCTTTATTTACCTGTTGTTTTGGATTGTAATGACTGTAATTGAAGCACCTAATTCCAAAAGAGGTTATTAAGTAAATAAATTAATCAGATTGCATATCATGGTAATATAATCAAGATGATATTTCCCTAGTAAAGTATTATCATTTTATAAATAGTTCATGACATCTGACTGTTTCCATATATATTCATGAATATATTACCACTCAGGAAAAGAATTTTAACAGAATTCTAAAGTAGACTATTTTCCATCATCTTTTTTTCAATAACAAAACCAAAACTGTAACATAACACATTAGTTATTATACTTCTATTTGTCTTCAGGAATAGACGAATGCACTATAAACAATTATGGACAAGTGAAACTCTGCTATTAAAAAAAAAAAGGCCTCTCTTGAGATTATATCTGCTGACGTTTATATTTCACAACTCACTGAGTATCCTGGGCTTCACTCTCTTCTGTAAAGAAATAACAGATTATGAGCTTGCTTGCTACCATTTTATTTTTTGATGATCTCACAAGCTCAGCAGCCTTCCTTCTCAGCCCTCCGCAAGCTGTGGTAACTAAACAAAACTAAGCTCGTAATTAATCCCCTTGTATTTAAAATGTTTCAGCAAAAATATCTGTATTAGCCTTCTCTCTGCCATGCAACATAAGCAGAACAGAAGGCTGGGTAAACGACATCCTAATAATTAAAAAACAAACAAGAAAAAACGAAATTCAGCAGTGGTTCTTCACCCCTGTAATAAGAGCAATTCATAATCAAATAAAATTGAATGCTGACACATTGAGAATAATTAAGCAGCGAAAACTGTTGGTTATGGTACACACTATAGGATAAAGCTTTTTAAAGATAACGTGTGTATTGGCATAGAGCAATAGCAGTATTACTGGCCTGTCTTGGTTAAAATGACAGAATTGGGCTCCTTTTAATCCCCGAAGAGGAGATGGAGCTTCATCTGGTATCTATCAGCACAGCTTCTCTGAAGTCACCAGATGAATTTTACCGTAAGCAATACAGCTAAGCATATGCACCCGCTGAGGACTGTTCTCTACTCTCTTCTCCGTGAACAAGGAGAACACTGCTTTTTCTGGCAAGTCTCTCTTAGGTAATTCGACCTGGTATTTGATATGAGCTGAGCTGCAGATGTTGAGCCTTGCTTTGGTGGATGGTTTCAGACCAGGTGAATCCTGTTTCTCTCATTCAGGCTTTCTATTTCTTTCCTTTGCAGAACATCTACACCTATCACTTGTCTTTGCTAATTTAAAACTCATCATTTAAAGAGTTGCTTTCAGAATTTCCAGTATCAAGTTTCTGCATTGTTTCAGCTTTGCACCAACCTATGGTCTCTGTTCTAGGAGCCTGAGGAATCTATCTGAACATCTTTCTATCTCTGGCGCTCCACTGAGTATTGATCTCTTCTGCTACGACTACAGATTTCTGCAGATGCTAAACTGTTACTGATGGTAAAGAAAAAAAGTTGGTGTGGAACTTGTTTCTCAGATCTCTGCTGCTGTCTGTGGCTGGGAAGAAGGTGCAAACGCATCTAATTTGGTCCATAAAGTTATGTAGGAAAATCTTTGTGCTCTCTCCTAAGCTACATTTTTAAGATAACAGTAGAGTTACTCAGTTTGTTGAAATAAGACAGTGTTTAAAACACATGGATTGTATTCAAACTCATCTCACTGCAGCAACCAGAGACGAATAGGCCTTCAGAGGAAACAGGGAGCTCTTTTCTGAAATAAAGACCGTAGCACAATATGAGGACCTTTATGTCTGCACAACCCGCTATGTTTCTTTAGGCTCTACTGATGAAGAGGGTCCAAACTAATCATGGGCTTACAAAAACTTCTATGAAAACGTACGTGTTGTGGCAGATCTGTGTGAAAATGCTGAGCAGAGGCTCTGTAGGTGTTCTTTATGTGGAAGACTTTTCAGAGTTTCAAATGAACTCTGCTCGGTTTTTATCTCAATTTTAACTCTCTCACTCCTTCCCTAAGCTGCAGAGAGGGTAACCTGATGACAAAGGTTGAGCTGTCCTGAAATCGGAGTCCCGCTGAAGAGACGTTAGAAAATTAGGGCTTGTTTTCTGGATGGGAGAATAAATCAAGAATATCATAGATTGTCTTGTGTCTCCTTTTACTAATGAAGAAAAGAAAAAACCGGAATCATAACAAACACCCCAAACCATCCCACCACTGGATTTATGAATTCATATTCCACCAGAGAAGAATGTACAGTGAAGTACTGGGGGTTAATGGTTTAAAGAAAGTCTACTAAACAATCCCCGATGGACTTAATTTTAAATTACAGCTAATTGTTTCCAAATACTTTATATTTTTTCATTTTGGTTTCTTGTTTGTAATATTTTGTACACTGTTCTCTTAATAGACATGAAATAGCACAAAAATTAAAATGCATCCTCCTCTTGACATTCACCAAAAAATCCTGAGTTCAGATTTCTCTGTTTACTTAAAGGCTTTAAGTTATTCCAGCAGTAAACAATTAAAATATAATATTTTGACCCAAAAACTGAAGGAAAACCACTGAGACAGCAAATAAACTTTGGGACATTTCCATGGTGATTAGCAATCTGCATAGCCAGAGTACTCCTCTCCCGCCCCCCCCATTCCAATCCAGACATTTTATGTTCTGTATCCTTGACATACTTTTAGTCCTTTGAAAGAAGCTGATGTGGAGTGAACATTCAATCCATTTTGCTATTACCTTTATGAAAGCTACAGTGCACCTTGAGAAGAGCATGCCTGACCCAATTTGATCTTTCATTTCTAACACCATAGCTTGCTGACTTTCTAAAGGATACTCAAGAAAGGCTTATTAGCAGATGTTATCACTGGAATCACCTTTTCTGAAATAAGGAATGACAGGCCCATCTGTTCATTTGTTGCTTGATAACCTAAGCTTCCGTGTTGTCCTGGAAATCCTGCTGATAGATCTATCTCCATGTGGTCACATAGCATTGATCTGTTTGGAGTGGATTTTTGTGGAGCAGAACAGAAAAAATGGAAAATAGAAATGCTATTTTAAAGAGCAAATAGCAAAGGCTCCTGTACAACATGGGTAGAATTTTCAGTAGAACCTAGGTGAAACAGTGCCACAAATCCCATTGACTTGAAATGAAGGACAGTGAAGCAGTGAACCTGTACTTGAAGCTTATGGAAATTATATCTCGTACTTCTTTCTATAGCTGAAGGATGTGTATACCACTGATTAGTGAAGAACTTAAATGCTGCTGCTAAGTGTATGGAAAAACAAGCAGTAAGGCTTAGAAATTCTCTGAAAATACAAAACAAATGATGAAATCTCTTTGGGGAAGTAATTGACCTTTTTAAATTATATCCTCTAGAGTAGAAAGATTTAAGAGTACTAATCTGCAATAAAGCAGGTGTGACAGCTTAACTGATAACTTCTTACAGATATTAGCAGTCTATAATGTTTAATAATGAATGCATAATAGAGATGTTCATAATCCACAACATCTCAAAAATGTAGGTGTGGTTAAAACTACTATACCGGCATTTGTTGTTATCCCTGTCTTCAGAAACTTCCATAGTCGTTGATTATAGTTTTATTCAGTTTTGATCAAAAACCAGTCACAAGTTACATCTGCCCTTTTTTCACATGGTTGTGCCAGTTGATTTTGTAAAGTACAAATTGCCATAAAAGTATCTTGTGAATGGAGACACTTTGTTGGATGTTACATTGTGAGGGAACGTAGATGCTGCCACCGAGGGACTTAAGTGTGGACTTCACTGAGTCAAGGAACTGTAGATTTATCAGTCTAGGGCAAGAAATGACACCCGGTCTAACAAATCATCACTTGCACCATCGAAGAAGTGGCAAGGGAAAAAAGAACGAACTGAAGAAGGGGGAGAAATCCCTTCGAAAATCATTGAAATGATTGTAGGAATTCAGCTGGAATCAGGGAGAGAATATCCCGTGGGATATCATATTGATAGAAGCAGATGAATTGCAGGTGTACTTGCCCACTTAAGCATTTTTAAACATTTTACTGTATTATTATTATATTAATTACTGTAAACAAAATATAAGCTTATTTACATTCTGGTTTAGTTTTCTTAATGTAAATTCTGATAGTCTAAAGGAGGAAATAGAAAAGAGAAGGAAAACCTGATCGTGGGATAAAGCATTAAATGGTGTAGGGGAACATAATACTAAATGTCCAGCCTCGTTTTCTAAGTTACTGAAAAAGTATCAAAATTCCATGCAGACAAAGCTGCGTAGGCTGAGTTGGTGATGGGTCAGTCTTTGTGGGAAGGCAGTGCCACAGGGTTGGTACGTTCAGCAGGAAGGCAGGCGGGCAGCACGGGAAGCTCGTCTGAACCTTAGTTGTCATGCAGGGTATTCACCAAAACAGCTGCACGGTATTGCTTTTGGGGCATTACAGCTCATTTTGGAATCCTTCACTAAGTGTTGACTTAGTTCAAGAACTACCTTTGCCATGCAGGAAAAAATAAACTCCAACACTCTCTAAGATGTTTTATTCTCTGGACCATCTGCAGTCCGTACATTTTTTTTGTATATCAGGGACCAAAACTGAACCCAGTAGTCTGCGTGTGGCCTGACAAGCACTGAACAGGGTGGGATGATGACTTCTTTATCTGTGCTGGTGATGCCCTTGTTGATGCAGCCCAGCACTGCTGGCTTTCTTTGCTGCTGCAGCGTACTGCTCACTCATATTGAGCTTGTTGCCCACCAGGACCCACAGGTCCCTTTCCACAGAGCTGCTCTCTAGCCAGGTAGATCCCAGCCTGTGCTGCACTCCTGAATTATGTTTTCCCAGGTGCGAGACCTTGCACTTGTACTTGTTGAACTTCATCAGGTTCTCATTAGCCCACTCTTTCCAGCCTATCCAGGTCTTCCTGCAGGGTGGTTCTTTCTCCCTTCTTAACTGTCCGCTTCCCCACTCAGTTTGGTATCATCAGCAATCTTCAGCAGGGTATTCTTGATCCCATCACCCAGATTGCTTATGAAGATATTAATTGATGTTGGGCCCAGTATTGCTCCCTCGGGGACACCATATACGACAGGTTGCCAACCTCAAAAAGAGCTATTTACCAAGCACCCTCTGGGTGCAGCCTGTCAGCCAGTTCCCCACCCACCACACAGACTGCTTGTCTAGGCTATAATGCATCAGTTTGTCTAAAATGATATTGTGGGGAGCCTTGGAGAAATTCAGGCAGACAAAGTCCACCGCAGGAGTAGAGGATTAACTCTTGTTTAAAAATGTTGACTGAAAAGACCTAACAATATGCATAGAAACTTGTCCTGAAATGCCTAGAAAAAACTCAGTTGTTAGTCTAGGATTCTTCTCAATAGTCAGGGGAGGTGGAAAGGGAGGAAAATTCTTTATGCAACAGAAGTTTCTTTTCTGCCTGGGCTTTTAAATTGCACTGCACATTCTGCATTTGTTCTTTTGTCTACTGCAAGCTTTTTAAATGATCGGACTGAAGGAGAGCACTAGCCAGGAAATATCAGTAACAGTATTCAGGTTAACTTACTGCAGGATATGCAGAGCTAATGAGCACCCTCCTTTTACAGGGCACTGTGGGAAAGCAAGACAGTCACCACAAAATAAACAATTGTGAAAGTGTGTGTGTAAATTATTATGCTACCTGCTATCTTTTTCCAAACAGCGAATGGCTAAAATTATGTACACTAAATGGTTTTCCTTACATCCAGATACTATTACTGTGTAATTACATAGACTATCAGATTTTCTTTTCATGTTTTTGTTTAAAGCATTTGAGGATGTTCTCTGTCCTCCTGAAAAATCATGATTGGCAAAATTGATCCCTTTTTAGTTTGTACTTCATGTGTGTCTTAATATGTGTATTTATATCTATAAGGGTGAGGAATGCAAGGAAAAAAACTTAGAAGGAAGTGATTTACCATGTATGAACTGTGATAGCTTGTTGGAAATCTTTCTGTCCTTCCAGTTTTGATCTGTGAATACTAGGGAAGTAAGCTTCTTTCTGTGAGTACTTCTACATCCATTTTGCATTAGCACCAAGAAAAAAGAATTCTCCTTTGTTACACCCTTAGATGATGTCATACTTAACAGGAAACTACTTGGGTAAAAACTTTTCTAGGTCTGTCTTGTGCTTTTAGTTCCATGGTAAGAGTTTTGGGTTGTTGGTTTTTGTTGTTTTGTGGGTTTTTTTCCTCCTCCATTTAGTTCAGACTATCTGCTGTTTCAACTTGCTTGTGTATCCTTGAGCTTAATGTACCTATTTCATCTTAAATTCTTGTGGCAATGTCAGCTAATAGCATTAGCTAAAAGCATGAGCGAATCTATAATGGATTTATTTGATGTGCTCCTTTAGAAAGTAGGAACAATATCTGAAAGAAGCAACAGTTTTCATGTATAACTTTTTCTTCTCTCTAAACTTGACACTTGACTCCATAGTCTGGAGCTACATTTACCAGCAGGGGAGCAGGTAGGGAAACCACAAGTATTTGCAGGAAAGGATGGATTTCACTAAGTTTTTCTTTCAGAAATAATATTTTTAATATGTAGGAATATCCCATTTGACTATGTGTAATTAAAATGTTCCTCTATTCATGTTGAAACAACTTTGAATGAAATTATGGTAATCTGCAGTACTAGAAATAACCAACTTCAAACCAAAAATTAAGTCGTCTGAGTCACTTAGATGTTTGGGGCTTTTTTAGGGTTTGGATTTCTGGGTGTTTTTGGTTTGTGGTTTGTTTGTTTGTTTGTTTTTTCTTTGAATTTTCTGTTTTTTAATCTCTGAGTTCAGGATGAAAAAATGTTTGATATGACAAAAATGTTCAGAGACAGAAAAATTATTTCTTGTTAACCTTTTTCTTTGCCAAGATAATCAGTAATCATCATCATTTCCAGTTCTGAACATAAGATATAATGTGGCTGAGAATACTGTGGCCAGCAACGTCAAAGAAAGCTTGGTAATGCGGCAATTACCTCCAGTTGAGATTATCTCTGTATATCTACTTTTCATTTACTATGCTGTTAAGAAACATACCAGTGTATAAATGGTTTCTCTAAGCTGAGCTGGAATTATTAATGAGATGAGAAGAACATTAGGGTAGCTCCTTCCATTCAACCTCACGTTAAGGATAAACAGTTCTTACTTTTAGTAGGCTAAAAGTATATTGCCATAAATAGCCATCAGAACCATGCCAAACGCCACCTGGCCTTTCATGTAGAACGGGAAACGCAGGAATATACTTGGCAAAACGTTTTTGAAGATGTCCAAGTCTCACGAGGATGGGCTGTGTTTTAGGTGTACTTCCCCATGACCTGTGTTGAGTGTGTTTTGCCCTCCTGTCCCAGGTGTGACTGTAGCTGGCAGGCCAGGGTTGAGTCTGTACATAAATTTCTCTTTCAGGGTTTATCTCAAAATGGTGGAGGCAATAGCTGGAAGGAGAAAGAGTGACACATTTATGTTATGTGCTGCTGCTTATTTGTCTGCAAATGTCAGAAAGCTGCAGTTCTCCCTGTGATATGACATTCTTGTGATCTTATCCCGCCAGAGCAGTGTCTGTGTGTGTTTATGAGTGTGTCAAGTTCCTGGTGTAACAGGGGATACAGACAGCTAATGGCTTGCTTATTTGCTGCTCGTTAGCTGGTAACTGACCATGCATGTGTTCCTAGCCCACTGAAGCTGCAAAGCAGAAATTGTTCATGTATACTGTCTGCAGCAGAAATTCAAGCCTTTCAGTTTTGCTGAGCTCTCTGAGTGTCCTGTGATGTCCAAGATGCACGGCCAAAATAGCGTTCCATCGCTTCTGTATGCGCACAGATAGCTTTTTGGTTTGTGCCCCTACTATTGGTAAGATGACACAAGCCTTCCACAGGCAAATGGTATATAATTAGTATAAACAAGAAGGGTGTGACACTTAAGGCTAATAACATCAGAAGTAGTATATTCTGTTTGAGTTCTGACCAAGTAAACCTGCCATGATTTATAGTAGAGGATGATGGTTCTCCTTTTTGACAGATTAGTAGGTGAATGCTTTTCACTCCAAATCTGGCTTATTTTTCTTTCTGTACATTTACCCCTGCAGCGTGGTTTTTTTTTCTGTTGTCATTCTGAACAGAATCACACAAAATGTTAAGGGTTGGAAGGGACCACGAAAAATCATCTAGTCCACCCCCCTCTGCCAGAGCAGGAGCACCTATAGCAGGTCCCATAGGAACGTTTCCAGACAGGTTTTAAATGTCTCCAGAGAAGGAGACTCCACAACCCTTCTGGGCAGCCTGTTCCACTGCTCTGTCACCCTCACCGTGAAAAAGATTTTTCTTAGGTTTCTGTGAAACCTCTTACGCTTCCGCTTGCAACTTGGGTCCTTTTCGTATAAGTTGTTTCCAATATGTCACCCAATTTTATTTTTGCTTTTTCTGTTTTATCTAATTTCATTTTGTCTCTTCACACAATTGGAGCACGAGTCCTTTGATACAGGCCCTTTTGTGGAATTTGAAGAAAAAGCTATGGTGAAACTCTCATTGAATCTAAGAGTGTCTTTCTAATTAACAGTGAAGTCAGCAGAAATGGCTACTTGAAAGTTTCAGATGTGTTCAGTGAAATGCTTTCAACTGGAGAAAAGGAAGTTCTTCTCAATGGTGTGCTGCCAGGTAGAAATTGAGGATAAATTCCTGTAGCCTCTAGCATCCCTAGGAACTTTCTCTTTAATTCTTTTTCTGCCTTACCTTCCTGCAAAAAGGGATTGTATTTTTGTGTCTCTGCAGCCCGTTTACCAAATGGAGGAAATTTTGGCTGCCCTCCCCCCTCATATCTTTCATATTTGTCTGTTCAGTTACTGAGAACCCTTTAGTTGAGAGAATAGTTTTTAGTGTGCACGTATGGCATCTAGCAGAATGCTGTACCGATCTGGCAGTGACAGAGCCTCTACTTGTCACTGTTTTTGTAACACAGCTTTTTTGCCTTCAGTTGTCTAAGTGCTGATAGCATGACAGCGTTGTGCACACTCTTGTACTTTGTATTTTATTTACCAAAATGTTTTGAGGCAAATCTGCCCTTACTCATACAGGAGTTCTGTTAGATGCCTCAGGTGTGTACCCTCAGCTTTGTCTATCCGAGCTCTTGGGTTCCGTGTCTATCCGAGCTCTTGGGTTCCGTGTCTATCCGAGCTCTTGGGTTCCGTGTCTATCCGAGCTCTTGGATTCCGTGTCTATCCGAGCTCTCGGGTTCTGTGTCTATCCGAGCTCTTAGGTTCCGTGTCTATCCGAGCTCTTGGGTTCTGTGTCTATCTGAGCTCTTGGATTCCGTGTCTATCCGAGCTCTTGGATTCCTTAACAGTCTCAAAATTAAGGCAGCGCTTATCTTCTTGAATTTAGGATAAAGCATTTACTCTTTAATTATTTCTGTGGATCACTGAAACGAACAAACAAACAAATCCTATTTTCTGCAATATCTTTAAGCATAGACTAAAAACCCAGGACAGTTTTGTCCTCAGGATTAGAAACGTGTCGTGTTCTTAATGCATCATCTCATAAGGAAATTCATTAAGTACGAAATCTTACTGAACAGTTTTGGCTATTATTTGCCTATTGGTTTTAAAAGCAAAATGTAACTCACTAATCATTTTAAAGACTGTAGATTAACTAGTTAATTAACTGAATATGAAAAAAAAAAAAAAGAGGAGTTAATGCCTTTTTTTCCTCAACGAACGGAAGAGGTCCATCTACTTCCCCTTTCTTTGTTGTAAACGCGGTGCTGGCTGTGGAGCAGCGCCTATCGAGTGCAGCATTTCGGCACGCAGCGAAGGGGAAGGCGGCTTCAGGATCGTTTTCTTGCTTTTCGCATTTAATTTTTCAGTTGGTGCTTTAAAAGGCATCTGAGACAGTCGGTATTCTCAAGGGCTTGTTGGGCTCTTCTGCTGGTTTAATAGTGATCGTGACACTTGTAGAAGTGCGGCACTGAGAGAATTAGTGAACTCATCAGAAGGAAGGAAGGAATGATCAATTATTCACCACACGCTATCAACTTCAAGAAGCATGACTGCTGCCTGTCTCTCTCCTTTTCTTTCTTCTGCACACACACACTCAGCTTATGCTTTTTGTGCAATTACATTATTTTCATTCAAACAATCTCTAGAGAAACCTGTTTATTTGAGTATGCTGGAACATTCATCATTAGGGTACTGCATCAAGTGTCCTTGACATTCACTGCTCTATGCCTCCCGCATCTTCTTCTTTAATTATTTTAAGAGTTGGGATAAATAAAACAACAGAAAGATGTGGCTGATTTACCTAGATAGCACAGAATGCATAGAGATAGTTATAATTGGATCACTCGTGGATTATTTCTGGACTAGATTTCTTCCTTTCTCCCTAAACTTTTGTACTTGATTTTCAAGGGGAGGTGTCTAACAGCCTTCAGGTTTTTACATATAAGCAAGACTTTTGTTCCTAAGGGACACAAAGGAAGATGACTACTCCTTTATTCCTTTGGAAATGTTATTAAGAACTTTTTTTCAAAACTCAGAAGTTGTAACAAAAACCTCTGTAAACCTTGAGCATTGGTCTTACATGCTAGAGAGATATTAGAATTAAAATAATACCCATGCTCTTTTCATTTAAGGATTCAAGAATACAGCATCTTTGCAATCATTTTACTTTTTCTTAAGTTTGATTATCATAAAATTGCAGTAGCACTTTTTAAAAGTGCATTGGTCTGAACATCAACAACTCGTTGATTCTTGGAAAGAGCTTACAGATTTTGCCAGAATGATGTCTTTCATGAGCACCTTAAAAATGAGAGGGAAGAACCATTGCTGGAACTTGGAGCTGAGAACAGCTAAAGCCAGAGGCAGAGAGTGGTATTTACACTTCTTTTCTTGATCATATATTAGAACACTTTTTAAAGTCTTTATCATATAGTGAGTTCTTTATGGGCCCCTAAGTCAATAGGGTGGAATATTTCAGCTGTTGATGAGAATATCATGGAGCAGCAGTCCTGTAGACAGAGAAGTACAGGAGATGCCATCATGATGAGCTTGAATCAAAGAATTTGAAAAACCAAAATTTTAGCTTGCTGTAACAATGCATAGATCTTTAAACCTTTGTTAATAACACTCATCATATAAAACTGTATTTTCCTTTGTGTCGTTGTGTTCCTTGTGGTGTGCAAGTACCTAACAGATCTTTTGTGTGTAAATTGCCTCAGTATGTGAGAGACACAGGTACAGGATGCAGTCGTCCCACTCAGCCGTGCTCTCTACGCATTCTGAACCGTCACTGTGCTCCTTGCATCTCTGAGAAGCCTTTAAGTCTTTTATGCTTCGGCTTTAAACTCTCATTGTCCAGTTTATTTTTACACACTTATATTCTGTTTAATATTGATGTGCTCATGACAGAGACACAGAAAATGCAGCCTGGGAGTATCTTTACAGATCACCATCTCTGCTGTCTCCTATCCCGGTACAGCTGTGTCTCTGCAGGTAGAAGAGAAAAGGATGACTGTGGAATGGTTCCAAACCTAACAGCAAAAAGCTGCTAAACTTTATAACCTTCAGAATCTCCCAGTAGCTAAGAGAGAAAGCTTAAGTGGCACTATCTTAGATAGAGATTATATTCTGTACTTCTCTTGAATGTGGTCATCAGATACAACATAGGTGCACATGTCACCTTCCTTAAAGATCTAAAGGCCTGATAGATCTAAAGAGTCAGTGCAGAAAGAGGTTCTTAAAAGAGCTGTTTCAGAGTCTGGTGTTTACCCTGCATAAATATTAAGCTGGCAACTGCTGATCTTTTCTGAAATGGTAGTTAAGTGGACAGGCTTGGCTGTCATTGGCTTGATTTTTTCACAGGAAGTAATTTGGGGTTTTTTTTATATTTTTTGTATTGTTGGGTCGGTTGGGTTTTTTAATTTTCTTCTCTCGCTCTCAACTGGAAGGAATGTCTTCATTTTACCTGCCTTTTTTTTTAAACACAGCGTTCTCCTAGACAGTTTTTGCATCCTTTCAATTATTTAAATACTGCATTTGAAATCTGAATACCAAAAACCAATTTGGTTTTGAGTTATCCATTTATATTAAGGTCTAAAATTATAATTACTTGCAGTATTAAGAGTAGCATGTTGCTTGTGCTCATACTTCAGCCACTTTTTAATATACCAAAGCTCTCACGGTTGCATGTCATACCACAACAAGTGGGGACTAGAGCACTGGCTGTATTTGGCCTGTAACTGCATAACAACCCCAAGATTCCAAAATAGAAATAACGAGAGTGTTCTCAATAAATACATACAATCATCTCTTTTGAGGTAATTCATCAGACTTCTTTGTAAAAGGAAAATTAAATCACTGAACTGAAATTCCCTTGAAATCTCAGAAGCCCTGTAATGTGGAATACAACTGGTAGAGTTTGATTATAATGAGGCTCAAAGCCAGTGACTTCTAGGGGAACCAAATAAGCTATGATTAAAAAAGTGGCAAAGAGCATGATTTACTTCCATGTTGTGCATTAAGTCAGGGAAACATAAAGCAAGCGTCGTGACAGGAAATCAGTTGTGGAACTAGAGAATAAAATCCCACCCCGCTTACTCTTGGTCCCATGCCTTCAGCTGTAGAGCAGTCTTCCATTGTTGATGTCAGGGACAATTCTTGAATTAAGCTGAAAATATGCCATACATTTGCTGTGGCATTTGTTTAAAGGCTAGCTGGGAATGAGCAGAGAGGAGTGTATATCACTGTCAACACGCCTCTCATCAATGTATTGCATACACTGCTATACACCACCTCTCATTCTAGGTAAGATTAATTTCTAGCATTTGCTGACAGCTCTGTAGTTTCCACAATAGAGTGAGACATGTAATGTTCACCGTGTGGTGCTGTTCTTAGGAACCCTGACACTTTATCACAGCTTATCACTATTATTATTAATAGTATTTTAAAATGTCATTGTTTGTATTTTTCAGTATATAGCATACTTAGCAAGAGATGTCAGGGATAAATTGATTTCAGATCCTTGATTTGTATGGATCAGTAACTGCTGCTGTAAAATGCCCCAGGTAATATTTACAATACAGAGAAATAAAGAAAAGTATTGAGGTGCTGCTGCATATGAATTGCAGAATTTCCTTGGCAAGGAGTACTTAATGGGTCACAACAGTGAGCTGTATTCTGTAAACTATCATAGCCATCAGCAGGTGATACTTCTGTTCTCCTTTACTTCTCCTCTGCAGTGCTGAAGCAAAAAATTTGTCATGTAATCCTAACACAGAATGTATAAACACTAATCTAATGCATTTGCTTCTGGAAAAAAACCCCAGCATTTTAGAAGCTGTTCTACAGGTTTATACTACCCCTTAGAGATAAATGAGAAGACACAGTTCAGCTTAACACAAGTACGTTCTCATGTAATTTTCCCCTTAAAAATGCACAACATTTCTCTCTTTTACTGCATCCCTTACGCCTTCTCTACTGATGTCAAGGGAATTTGAATATTCAGTGATGCTAATTTGTACTGGTATTATTGACTGCAAGTGCTGTAAGCTGTGTTTCAAAAATTAAAGTGTCCACCAGGAAGCTTTTTAACCATTTCAGGATTATTAAGAAAAAAAATCTGTGGTAGTAAAATGTACATGTTTTACTGATAGAAAGCTGGCATGAGCAGGAAAGAGTTATCCTGGAGGAGCACATCTTCAGGTAGGACTGGTGCTCAGTACTGCTGCTAGGCAGGACCAACACCATGCCAACCTTCTCATGCTGGAGAAACAGTTTAAAATAATTAGGAATGTTAAAGTGGAGATAAAACCTTTGGATATGGAAATTTTTTAGAAATATTAAAAATGTCTCCCTTATGCTATAAATCCTGCTGGTGCTGTCATAGCAGCTAGGAAAACCTAACTGAAAATATGTTTAGTTTGCTTCCATATTTAACCCCAATTACCCTTTGCAGGGGAATTCTTTTTAACATTCAATTCCTCATCTCACTTTTTAGCTTCTGTAGGTCTTATTTTCCCCCACTACATAAATTGCAGCAGGTGCACAGAATTGAAGACATTACAATTAAATGTAATCAAATATTTTAGGCACTAATGAACAGCTCCAGGAAAACAAGTCAAAGGAATTAAAAAAAAAAAAAAAGAAAAAAAAAAAAGAGAAGAAAAAAAAGAGAAAGAAAACCAAACCTTTAAGTGAGTGGATTTTGAAACACCCAAGGCACCAAAGGGCCAATTAAGGGAGTCAGACACCAGGACACATACTGGCATTAATTATCTCTGAGTTCAGGGAAATAAAAAATAAAAGCAACAATTATCATAATAAATTTCCACACACTACTTGTAAGTTGTGCTAATCTACAACACACCTGGGTTTCCGATATTTAAGGCATGAAAGTGAATACTCAATCAGTTAGTAACGACCTCACACGGAGGCTCATGGGATATGCTGGTTTACTGTCATCTGCCAGTCAGGAAGAGGCTAACTCCATGTCCAGCCACCACAGCAGCTTTACCCTGTACAGCTCCAAAGTACAGACTGAATTCAAACTACAAAGTTAGAATGGTCACGCTATTAGGGATGTGATTTCTCCCTCCCTCCCTCCCTCCTCTCTCACTCTCTTTTTATTATACGCGTAATGACAATTTTCACAATGGGAGTATCAATCTCAATCTTCACTAAATACCTGTGGGTATCTTTAATTCTCCTTTCTCTAAACTAAGAAGGAATTGAACTAAAAGAGCAAGTATTTCATGTACATCATAAGAGTTTATTGAAATGTGTAGATGGAAGGAAAAGCATGTTATGCACTGAGCTAGAGGAAAAGGGGTTTTTTAAATGTATTAAAAAAATTGATCTTTTTCTGACTGATGCTTGAACCAGCTGCAAGATATTATCCCTGAAAATGTGGGAAAAGAGGGGGATGTGTTTGGGGCTGTTGGTTTTATTTCAGCATTAGATGAAATGAATGTAAGGGTTTTCTTAGAAGCAGCGTCTGACTGGTCACATCTGTAGGGTAGGTGTCAATCACTCCAACCTCCACATAACAAGAACTGGAAAAAAAAAGCCCCAGATGAACAAGATGAGCTTTAAATGTTGTCAGTCATGTGATTGTTTTGTTTTGATTTCTTTTTTTTTAATACTTACTAGACTTGATGTTTCTAGGTTAAATAAGGAAAAAATTGTGATTTCTTTATCTGTTATTTTCTTTCCCTTCTTATCTGATTACATTTTCATGCCTGTAATAGAAGTCCTTTGGGACATTCTTTATGTTCAGAGGGTATTTGCACAGCACAGACACCACCAAGAGTAACAACTTAAGAACAATGGGCCAGTGAAAATGAGCTGTGGCCCCTCCCACAATAGTGACGTGCTGAAACATGGGCCAAAAGTAAATTGTGGGTGCTATGTGAGGTAATAGAAGATATTTCTAACAGATCATCTTAATGATAATATAGCTATTATATGATATGGCTATTTCACAGGAGGAACTAGTGCCTAATGACAGTGTACTATTCAGTTTTGAGAGGGTCAAAGCAAAAAGCACAGTTGGACTGTGTCTAACAGCACAGAACACCCTGTCAACATGTATTGGTAAGGCAATCTAAGAGTATGGGTAAGGCAACATTCTGGGGAGTTCAGGAGGTTTTCAGACACATTTGGCAGCCAGTCAGTGAAGTACCAGATAAAACTTAAACTGCAGATTTTTGTGGAATTCACTTCATCATGATCCAAAACTGTTTCCTTTATAAAATCTTGAAGTATTTTGCTCTTGGATTTTCGAGATTAAGATTTTTGAGTTACGACTTTGAAAAGGTATTTTTATAGTCAAAAAAATAAACATAACTTAAAAGAACTGAGAAGGTAGATGCCTGAAAATAAAACATGGTTCAGTCTGAAATACGTAATTTGGAAAGAAATCTTGGGTTTGGTCTAGTTTGACAAAGGAAAAAATAGAAAATTGAGCTGGCTTTAATGATTAATTCAAGATAGATATAGAAACCATCCAAAGAACTTCTGATGGTTTTGTGGTATGAAACAAATGTACAGTTTGGCTTTGGATTATACTGGTGTTGAAAAGTGGTTGTCGATCTATAATTATACAACTTCAAGGTAGAAATGTTTATTTTCATTTTACCAGTGTTCCAGCTTTTCTAAAAGCTTAGAACATCACCTAGAAAAGTAATATATCTCTATTCTAGCAGACAAAAAAGAAAAAGAAAAGAAAAAGACAGGTAAATTCAAGAGAAACTAAAGAGAGCAAATGAAACAAACATATGTACTCGGCTGAGAACCATTTCATTCCTTGTGTTGCCAGTATTTCCCCTTTTGGTGGCCAGGCCACAGACAGACCCTTGGTTTCTGAAGCAAGACAGTTTGCATTGCAGTGGCACATTCTTCAGTAATTAATACAATTACTATAAGGATTATTTTCTGACATTGTGTCATTCTTGCAGCTGTTCTTAACTTTTTTTTTTTTTTTTTTTGCCTAAAGACAAAGAGTCGTCGTCATCTTTCATAATATGGGCTGGTTTACATACTTGTATGGATAGCTACAAATACATTTATCAGACCAGATAATTTTCATCCTCTATTGTCTTCTCCTGCTCTTTTCTCATGGAATTTTATTCCGAGGAGTTACTGCCAGCTTGCACGTATGTATTTCTTATAATACTTAAAGCAGTCTAAATTAGTGCTGCAAAGAACAGAGGTATATTGTTTGTGGCAATGAGTGATTCCCACACACCCCTTCTCTTCATGTGCTAATACAGATATCACACAGATTGTAATTCCTCACAACACCCTGAAAATTTATTGTCATGATGTAGCTATTTTAGGGGTTTCTTTCACAAACTGCGTGAAATCTGAAAGAAAGAAGAAAATATTTTTACTTTGTTTATATTGTTGGCTGTGAAATCATTAACTTCTGGATTAAGTGATTTATATTTTACTGAAATTATTACTTCAAAGAACCATTTAAAACTTTTTTTTTTGATATGTCATATTAGTAAATGCAACATTAACATGTTATTAAATTTCTATATTGCTTCTAAAGGACATAACTCCTGTGGATGTTTTAAAATAAAAGTGAAAGGGTTAAAGTGAACTGGTCAAGTTTTGAAAGGGTTGGTTATAGTTTTCCTTTTCTCAGGCTTAAAGAAAGTAAAATCTAGATTTTGTGCTGGTACAAGAATAAGGCCTAGCTCTAGTCCTCATCTCCCTGTTGTGAGATGGTATTTAATATTGAACATAACAAAATAGTCTAAAAATTATAGTCTGAATATAAAAATAGTCTAAAATTAACCAAGCAGTTATTAAAATTTCTATCTTTGATCTTGTCCACTTCATATCAAGCCTCAGAATTAATATTTAAGTAAGCTTTGTACTTGTGTATGAGGCTCCACTTTCTTTCCTTCCCTTCCCATGCCCACCGATTAGAAAGAGAGACACCATCTCCCCCCCCCCCCCCCCCCAAAGATTTGAGGGGGGGTTGTTTTTCCCCCGGTTCCCCCAAAAAAAAGGGTTTGCGGTTCCCCCCCCCCCCTCCAAGCCATTATAAAAAAAAACCCC
>JANIJG010003693.1:31465-75106 GCA_024611175.1 Megaceryle torquata
AATACGATTAGAGGGGTGTTAGTTCTTCCCCTGGTTCCCAGAGATACATGGTTTGCAGTTCCACGCCACCTCTGCAAGTCATTATCAAATAAAAGCCCGTAAGCTCTCCTTGTGCAGGTGTAAGATTATGATCACTGGTTTATTGTTGATAGCATTAGTGTTTGAGTGCTGGTATTGATAGATATGATGTCGCTGAGGATTTTCTGTAGAGAAATCTTTATTAATAGTGTATCCAAACAAAATGAAAAACCATGAACTTAACTTCTCATGCTGTTTGCTTTCATCTAGATCTCTGCAAAGCTTGAGTAGAGGTTTTATGCCCAAGCAAACAGTTTTCCAGACCAGACTTGTTCCAAGAGTGAAGCAGCAGCTCAGGAAGGGGACCTTTTAATTTATGATGAACTGTCTCACGTGTCTGTACAGCCTTCCCCACATACACAAATCCCATATTTCCCAGTAGTAGAGCTACAAGCTGACATTTGGGAAGCGCTCTAATAACTGAGTGAATTAAGGTGGTTCTCCCCTAGGATATTTCATTGCATGTCTCTAAATTACAAACATAAGGTTTGGTCAGGTTAAAGGTCTTATAAGCTCTCTTTGCTTAGAACCTTCTTAGTAGTTAAGTTTCATGAACTTTTCTTTTCTTTTTTAAAACTAGCTGTAGTCTTTGAAAGCAAGTATATAACCAGTTGACCCGTGGCTGTATTTTTGGGGGGGGGGGAGGGGAGTTACAAATTCTTTATATTTGAGTTACTGGCCTGTTCCAGGGATCAAAATGAGGTGAAGCACATCCCTGTTTGAAGGCTTACACAAGCTTACACAACAGTAAAGAAAATGAAGTTGGAGAGAAGGGGAGGAGTACTGTGGAACACGATATCATTTTCCCCATAACTTTTAACAATACCTATTACGTAAAAAAGAAAGTGTTCTTGCTGGAATCATGCTGTACCTCTTACTCCCCTGCTGATAGGGCATTTTTTTCTTCTTTATTCACAGTACTGAGAATGCTTTTGATCGTTCCTTTAATGTATACTACTTAGGGTTTAATGGGGAATATGAATCAAGGACATTGTGTATGTGAAATATAATACACTTAATAAATTAGAATTTCTATCTGAAAACCTCTAAGCCTGTAAAAGAGTGGCTTGAAACTTATGCAGGGCTGAACTCTGTATCCATAGAATTGCATGCATAATAAATTGTATGCAAAACTCATTCCTGCACTCTGTATAACATTCTAACCATTAGACTAAATGGGACCTTTCAAGCAACAATTAAATAGGTAGCTGGAAATGTCTTTTTCCTTCTAAGACTTCTCTTTACATGTAAAAGCATTTTCACAATTATTTGTATGCTGGTCTCTAGCACTCTGACTAACACTTTTCAGATATATTCAAGTTGGTTTAAAATAGAGAGCGTAAGAAAGAGAACTATTGAAATACAGGAAACCCCCCCCCATTCTAATAAAATGAGAAATCTGCTTTTAGAAAAGGGCAGAGGGGAGCAGAAAGGTCTGGCAAATAACAGGATCAAAGCAATCTTAAATTTTCTTATGAAACTGTGGAGTTTATTCATTTCAAGTGAGTGTCTCAAAGCGTCCTTTTAAAATATCACCAAGTGCTAAAATGGAATGCTGTCATTTTATGGCAGTTACTGTTCGTTTGCTTATTTCATAATTGCCTTGGCTAGGTGGCTCACTTGTAGGGATTTTACCAGTAGCCATTCTTCTCAATTTTTTAATAAATTCCACAGATTGAGTACAGTAAATAATAAATGACACAGTACTTGGTAAGTCAATATTTAATTTCATATAGATTCTAGGAAACTACCATTTTACATACAGATATTACTATGGTTCTTGCTTAAGTAATAATAATACAAAAGCTAGGTTTTGTTTTCAAAAGGAAAAGAGTAGAATTTGTAGGGTAATTCTGGTAGAGTTTAGTTTGAATTAGTGTTTCATAAATTCAGGTTAATAGAGCATGTGATGGGGGTGTGCTGGCTGCAGAAATTTTGATTTTATTTATTTTCTGAATCTTCAGATCTACTTCAGATCATCTAAAGATGCTGAAGGGGCTGGAACATCTCTCATACGGAGAGGAAAGGTTGAGAGCCCTGGGGCTGTTTAGCCTGGAGAAGAGGAGGCTGAGGAGGGATCTTAAGAATAGTTACAAATATCTGCAGGGTGAGGGTCAAGCAGAAGGGGCCAGGCTCTTGTCAGTGGTGCCCTGGGGTAGGAGGAGAGGTAACGGCAGCAGCGGGAAACACAGGAGGGGCCACCTCACCAGGAGGAAAAACTTCTTCCCTGGAAGAGTGACCGAGCCTGGCCCAGGCTGCCCAGAGAGGTGGTGGAGGCTCCTTCCCTGGAGACTTTCCAGCCCTGCCTGGCTCTGTTCCTGTGTGGGCTGCCCTGGGTGCCCCTGCTCTGGCAGGGGGGTTGGACTCGCTGATCTCCAGAGGTCCCTTCCAACCCCTGCCATTCTATAATCCTATTATTCTAATTGATACCGGATCTGATTGATGTTATTTCCTAGGTTTTTACAGTTTATTCAGCAAGAGTGCATGGATATGTTTAGCCACAGTGTAACTTCAGTATTAAGCACATGATTAAGTACTTTTCCAGATACAGACAAAGTTCAGATAAGCATGAGGTTAAATAGAAGTTATTTTACATTTAGCAGTTTTGCTGAATGCTCTTTCAATTTAAACATTTTCAGGTAGTTTGTTTATGGACAAATAATAATACTATAAAGGGAAAAAAAAATCCTCTTTCACTAATTATTTATAACATTTTTTGTAACATTTTTGTGCTGAAGAAAAGGTTTTTTTTCAAATAACATCTTCCAATGAGTATGTCTGATTTATTTGTTGACATAATTTTACTCTAAGGACTTTTTTTGAGTTTAGAAATGCCAAAAGGTAATAAACTAAAGTATTTTCTATAATACTGCAGGTCTGTCATAATGAGTGTATCATGATAATTAGTGTCTTATCACTACTATTTCAAGACAGAGAAAAAGGCAGGAGCACCTAAGAACAACTATACAAAGGAAGAGAGAGACATCTTATAGAAGAGGGATTTGTGTGATCTGTCATAAAAAAATTAAGCTTTTCTACATATTTATTAATTTTCCATGTCTGGTCCTAACGTTTCCACATGGCACCAATAACTGTATACTAAAGAAGCTGCTCCAGATGAAAAAGGGTGAATTAGCACCGGTTCAAAACTGAACATCCATGATGGGGATAACTTGAATTCTTGTGTTTTTTTCTGTGTTCAGAGCTATTTTCTGATAATCTGTTGTTCAGAATGGTATATTAGGGTAAGGTTTGGCAAGGCTTTCTGGGCAGATGTTGGCAGGCTTTTTTTCAGAAATTTGCATTTCTTAAGCATTTATTTGCCAATTTACTTTGCTCTACACATCCTGCTAAAATGCACAGAACTCCCCATAGAAAAGGTATATCACGTCATGGGATCTGAGCTAAGAGTTTTCTCCAGTATTTGAGGAAAACTGACAAATAAGCCTCCTGACTTCTCAAAACACTTTCTTTAAAATTGGATAATTAAATGTGTCTAAAAGATAAAATATATAAAGCAATCTCTCAAGACTTTCCCTTAGAGGGAAAATATTCTAAACATAGTATTAAAGTATAAGTGCAATATGTGACTTCCCCTTTTCTGCGTGGTTTTCTTTTCTCCTCAAGATAACATCTATGCTTTTAAATAGTTGTCATTTTATTTATTTCTAAAGTGGTCTTGCTGGTATTACTCTCAGAAAATATTTACTTTTTGCATTTTTAAGACCAGTAATTTTTTTTATCTCTACAGAATACTAAATTTTTTATCTTTACAAGCTTATATTCTCATAATAATCTCTGTCTCATAGTTCTATTTGAATTATTTTTTCCTTTAGTTTTCCTAGTTCTTCCTGTTCCCCCCTTCTTTTTTTTTACATCCATTTGAACAAAAACACTCTGTGATGTGTGAAATATATTACACATCTGATTCCACTTGCATACAACGACCATATATTATGAGTGGTTTAAGTGAAAAATATCATGGGCAGGTTTTAGTACACTTTGGGTCAGCATAGCCAGTTAGGTAATCGTTAGTTTCTGTGATTCTTAGTGAGCATTTCGATATGTGATTCTAGGAAAGGAGTTACACATAAGAACAACCTTAGTTGCATGATTAAGACCAACTTGTTATTGTAAGGAAATGAAAAGGTGTCTTTGTAGTGCAAAGCACTGAGAGATATACCTGCGGTTATTGCTATTTCCATCTACTTTGATAATTTTTATGAAAGGCATTCGGTGACCTGAAGATAACCAGGTCTGTCACTGTTAAAACAAATGCAAATTGTTACATGTCCTAGTTCCAAAATGTGCTGTGTTCTGTAGTTATTAAGCAAATAGTGCCCCCAAACCCCTTCGCTGAGTATTTGTAATCAAATCCAGTGACCGGTTTGTTATAGGCAGATCTTCAGAGACACCAGCTGAGTTAATGCCATCTGTAAGACAATTAGCCAACCATTTCTTTTTAATATTTTAAGGAATGTCTGCAATGCTGTTTGAGAAATTCTTGGAACAAAAAAAAATGCACAGATTACAAAAAGATGTGAAAAGCATTTCTTCCAAGTCATCAGATTTAGCATTGGAATTGATGTCATCACACTCAGCGTCTTCTGTGCAGAAAGGGGACACACCTTACATTGGAAGGCAAGGCTAATTAAGATTTTAACAGCCCGAGAGTCCAAACTCTTAGTCTGTTTACAATAATGTATGTTCATAGTTCATATAAACACGGGAGAGCTTCCGTAGAGCAATAAAAAATGGTTATACAGAAAAACCTTCAGGTACCTGCTGCTTTACTTTGGTGTAATTCTCACGCTTCCAACTCCCCCCTGGGTATTAGGGTTGACAGTCCCCATCATGGGGAGGAAGGGGTTTCAAAAAGCTGTTAGCATCCTGATGCCTTTGTCGGGAGGACTGTATGATAGTGATAGAGGTTTCTTTCTCCTCTCTTTTGGCAGCCCTGTGACCTTCATAGTTGATTCCTTCTCGCATGTAGAGTGAATTTTGGGTTGTTTTATAAAATATAATCTGCTTCTTTTCCTTCCATTGGTTCCATTGTTCAGTCTTTTTCTTTATTTTCTCTAAAACTGGTTTCGCTGGACTAAACCAACATTGTAATCCTGGACTGATCATTGTGATTTGTGCTTCTATCCTGGTGCCTGTTCATAGAGCCTGTGTACACTTCCACGGAACTCTCTTGCTAGAATGAGAGCTGGTTCACTCCAAGCTGAATAACTACCTGTCATCACTGCAAAGTAAAACTAACTAAAACTAACTCAAGGAACACTTACTGCATTGCTTGATAATTGTTACCAGAGGTAAATAAGACCAGAGACCCTTCACTGTCTGGGCAACACAAAACTTATGTCTTTTTACTCATAATCAAAGCAATGGTATGTCTTGGGTTTCCAAGAGATCCAAACTCATTTGTTCTTGGATGTCTTTTTTTTTCTTTCATTGAAGCATGTAGACAAAATGTCTGTGTCAGGTTTATTATACAAAAGAGATAAACTTATGTTGGGGGCACTGGTGTTGCTTAAATGTGGCAAAACTTGAAGATTTTACTATTAAGTATTGTTTTCTAAAAGCAAAATATAACTGCTGTGAAAACCCTTCATAACATAAGAGACACTGAACCATAGTTATCTCAAAGCTAAATCCTTTAAAATCTAACATGTTACTTCCTTGATGACAAGATCTGTGTTTTAACATGGGATGAAATGTTAATTTTCCATCTTTATTAGTTGCCTAAGCACAGTTTGTTTTAAAATATACCTTAAAATACCTTATACCTTAAAATATGGCAAGCACAATCAGCAGCAAGGTGACATGACTAAAGTTATTTAGGTTTTTTTATAAAAAAGCAACTTTCTTTTCTTTACAGATCCCTTAGAACACTACTATTAGGCATTGGGAGGTGAAGATATCAAATATAATAGCAAGAAGTCCTGAAGTCTTTTGGGAAGGTTTAGTCTGCAGACTTCATACAACTACCATCTCCTGTAGCAAAAGCTTTTACTCTCAAAAGGTAAGTTGACCAGCTCAAGTATTCTTTCAGTGTTAACTAAAATCCTTCATGAGTTTTAATATCATCTTCTGCAAGAAAGAGAAAACCAGGACAGAGTTAAATATAGAAGTTACTGTAAACAATTAATTTTTCTAGATACAGGAGCTGGAAGAGCAGGTTTTGCCTTGCCTTTGTATGTCAGCTCTTTTCAACAGCGAAGCAATTGCAACTTGACAAGATGCCTACTGCTTACAAAGGGCCCAACTAATTAGGCTTTAGATTGGTAGAGTACTTAAAGGCTGGAAAACTGAAAGAACTCTGTGCATGTAACAACCTAAGGCACTGTAGAAATCTCTAGGGAGAGTTAATTGTCCTTGGATAGAATACACAGCAGTAACCTTGCTGAGTAGAGGGCTTGGAATATCTAATAGGAAATGCTGAACACTGTCTTAAAGATTTCCTTTGTTAGGACAGCCTCCATTTGAAATGTGGAGGAAATAGGTTTCACTCCATGCCTCAGGAAGCCCAGCTTTGTAGTGGAAGGACTTCAGTTGTTACAAAGCCTGATTAACTCATTTTGTAGATTCGTTTTCTTCTGATCAGTCGGAACTCTTTAATTTGCCTGGTGATCCAGTTTGAAGAGGGTGGTTAAACTTCCCCTCACACAACCCAGGGATTAGGATGCACTTGGGGAGGTATAAGATAGGGATCTGAATACTTTCAGATGGATAGAATTGAACTGAAGGCCTGCAGATTCTCAGCAAATGCTGTAATTAACTCACTGACTGTAAGTATGACTCCTACCACCACCTCCAGCTGTTTTTCTAAATACAGCTAATAGGTCAAAGCTATTTTTTTTTTTTTAATTTAATTTTATTTTTATAGCACAGCCTACAGGTAAGCAGGGAGTATGCCTGCTGTTTCTAGCTTCTTAAAGGAGACAGGAGCACAAGTTTTTTTTGTGGATATGCTCTAGATAGAGAAGTGAGATAAGCACCAAGGCTTGATACATATTTCAGCATATATGGCAAATATACAATCAAATAAATATTTCTAAGATTAACTGCTTAGACACCTCAGTTCTATCTCTGCATGTTTGGGGCATCAAAGTCTGTATATTGTTTCAGACTGAGATGTACGCAAAAAAATTTGCAGTTGGAAATGAAGACAAAGGTGAAATGCAGAATACATACAAGTAAAAACAAGATTGATTTCTTGTTCATAAAACTTAACAAAATAGTTTTCACCAAGTATTCAGACACAGAAAAATGGTCCAATTAATGATACTGAGGTATTTGAAGTGAGAAGTTATGCACAAATATCTGTAACACTCCACATGTGAAATTATGAGGAAGCTTTTTTTTTGTTTTAAACTAACATCACAAAATCAACAAATTTGCCATGTCACATGATTGTTGAAATGATATCTTTGAAAAGTAACTTTCTAACATTAGTATCCTCTTTTTCCAAGAAATGTTACATCACCCAAATTATTAATGATAATTATCACCTACATGAGGTTCTTGTCAGAAGAGCTAGAAGATGGAGTAGTTACAAGGCCATTTTTTCTCTATGAATTTTCATGCCAAAAGGAATGATTAAAATATTGTGTAATACCAGAAAGCTTTAGTACCCAGGAAAATTGATGATATTATATTTCATTTCAGGCTTTGGCAGGTTTTCAGCTTTTTCTTTTTTTTTTTTTTTTTACATTCAACCTTGATGAAAATTAGTAAGAAGTCTACTTTAGCTTTTGCTTTTATTCAGAGGGCAAGTTCTTCATTTCACTTCGACCTTCTGAAAGAAGCTCTACACCAACATACTTTTCTAACTGGCCTGGGGGCAGCAGAGTTTATTTCAACCAATTAAAATAACAATTACTGTTAGAGATGCTAATAGGAACACCCTTTTGCTAGTTACTTCTACAACCCAGATGGTATGATTAAAACAGTTCAGCTTCAAATTATTGTACTGTACCGACTGCCCACTCTTTACAAGAACTTTTACAATGATAGGACACAAAACTCACTCCATTTGTATGGTGGTTTTCTCAGCTTGCTTGCCTAAACCAAGTCTGCTAGTACATTCGCTGCTGGAAGCTGTATTATGTGATAGAAGATAAAGGTCACTGATATTTTTGGCTTATTATAGTTGTAATATAAATTGTTGTATATGTTTTCAGGTTATGTACGAAACTATCTGTTGATGAGGGGCTGCCCTGAGCCTTAACCGTGACACCTGGCTGAGCATTGGCTGCAACTTAAACACTGAATATGTATGAAGATAGAGTTGCTAAATATGATTTAGGATTTTTGCAGAAAATTGTGTTGAAACAGCTTTACAATACCACAATTTCATATGACTGAATACATTCTTTTTGAATTAGAGGGGTTTTTATTGGGTCAGTTACAGTATCTTTTTGGTTTTTATCTGTCACTGATAAATTTCTGCAGGGGCTTGGTTATGTTTTAGCCAGCCTAGGGCATTTTCAACCACTTGCATGTCTTCAAGAGACAGAAAGAAAAAAATTTTTTACTCTGCAAAAAGGAAAAAAAAAAGTTCTTTTTAAAGGAACCCTGTATTGTTTTATTATAGGTCTACTGGGAGTTCAGTCTCCTAATAATAATAAATACTGCTTTAATCCTGCTTTCTAAAAGTTACTAAATGAGGTTGTTTTAGTGTGCCACATTAAGTTCATATCTTATACTGAAATGATATTAGAATTTGGGTATTCTGATTCACAGTTGTTTTCTACAGCTTTACTGATGCTTTCTCAATCTGTAGCCAGCGCAGTTGTCTATCTGACCTTCACAAATCCAGCAGGGCTATTACAATTGTATTTTTCTTATACTGTTTGGGCAAGCTTTTATTCCTGTGACAATGTGTAGGTTTGGGCTGCTATTGGTCTTCTAAATTCTGTTACACTTAAGAGGCACAAGTCTGGGTCTCTCTCGATCTTCCACTCCCTGAAACAGATTTAGAAGCTTTCCTCAGGTAACCTTTGGTCCCTTTATGTGAGGTCTAATATTTTTTCTTCAACTCCTTAAGTGACTTACACATTCCTGTAGCGAGTCATGGCAAAGCTAACTTAATTCTGATAGATAAGAATTTCTTGACTGTTGAGACTTAGCGCTTATTTGTTTCTTCCTGTCTGACATACTGTGGGAGAAAAAGAAAAAAAAGAAAAAAAAAAAAGATGAATTATCAGTTTTACTCTCAGTACTTTAGGTAAAAATATAGACTCATTGAAGTTATGCCCGTGCGATTACTCTAAGTTCACACCTAGATAACTAATAACAAGCTTATGTCTTTAATTAAAACAATGTTCTTTTTCAAAAAAGAAACTCCACAAAATGTTTCTAATTTATGTTCATCTCAAATGCCCTCTTGATTTCTGTGCACATACTCTAATTTGCAGCCACAGTCTCACCAACATGTCTGCCAACTCAAGTAAGGTTTTTTTGGGTTTTTTTTAGTATGATATCTCATAATGCTGCATATCTTACAGTGGCTCAACACAGATACGAATGAATTAGTTTCTATTAAAAAAAAAAAAAATTTAAAAAGATAGTTGTAAATGACCCTGGTGTATTCCTGTCCCCATTTATGTTATGCTAAGATAGTGTTAGTGACAGTCTTTTTGAACAGGACATATTTAGATAATCTAAAATATAAAGGATTGGTATAAAGTATGTTCATCCCTTCCCTTGATACAACTTTAGGCAATAAACACAATTAGCCATCACACTCACTGGAAGTTATATGAGCAAAGAAAGAAGTTAGGTGGTCCTAGGGCTCCCATTTGCTGTATACCTGCTGTAGACAGAAGGTAATTCCTGACATGTATAGTAATGTGATCTATTTGTGAAATAGAGAATGAGTTATTCACATAGGCAGATATGATTTTTTTTTTCCCTGATAGGTTTAAAAAAAAAAAACAAAAGCTTAGGGGAGGATAGTATTACCTGCTTGTATGAGTTTGTCTTCTATCACAGAAAAAAATGGTTTTCCCATTCTCTGATACAGACTTGCAAGTCAGTAACCTTATCCATTCCAGTGCAAGTGTCTTGTGGTTTGTAGGCACAAAAGTCTTCATGATGAGTACAAATGGATGAAGAAATACTGGGCAGGGAAAAGAAGTTTTCTTGAACGATTGCCAGCTAGCTCCTGTTTGCAGAGAGGATGGTTTGGTTAAGGGTGTCTTTATTCACTAGAGGGGCAGCGTCAGCCTACGGCTCCTCAGGCTGGCAAATCATATGGCCTGGAGAGTGTAAGAGCTGTATGAGGGACTGAACCTTACATCAACTCTTCGGAGGCAGCTGTGCCTAGTAGCCTTTTGGTTTTCTTTGTGGAGACACTACTTGTACTGTGGCATCACAAAGGCCTCATGTGCTTAACTTTCCAATAGTGTAACCTTTCTAGATGTGTGAAATCTCCGGTCTTCAATCTTAGCTCATGCATTTGCATGATTTTAATTAAGGTAGTAGTTCATACAAGCACAATCATCAATCTGCATGAACGTTCGTAAGGTATTTACAGGTGCTTTTGATTTTGACAGTTGAGAATATAGCAAAAGAGCTTATTCCCTGAGAGTAACTGAAAAGTGTAGCACACCTGCCAAGAGGGAAACAATGACTCCTGGCTTCCTCTTTCGCTGAAATCTCTTGCTTATTCTGTAGGAGTTCAGTGCTATATGCCGCTGCAAAAGAGCATTGCAGAGGTAGAAGTTGATATTCTAGGGAGAACTGGGGAGGCTGCATACACTCTATAGGAGAGAGGAAGGGAATAATCTGAGAATTAAAGCAAAGAATAAAAGGAGCGGTCGTAATGCTCTACTTATCCTTGTCCTGTTCTTAGATCTGAGCCATCTGCTGAATAATTTGAATCACCTCCTTGTTACTGGACTGAGTTGGGAAATAAACCAATTTTCCTTTTGGTTTCTCTCATTGGCAGCTTAACATGTGGGAGTGCTGGTGGAGCCCACTAGCCAACAAAGTTTAAGCTGAATTTGTACAGTGACTATGTTTTTTTACTCAGTCATCTGCCGTGTTCCAAATAGTCTCCCATGTAGATCAGTTTTTAATTTGCGTAATAAAAATTCCAGAGTGACCACCAAGTTGAACTTTCAATGGTTGTCATCCTACATACCGCAGTCATGGGACTTCCTTTTTGATCTAGAGCTGTGCTTTCATCAAAATCCAAATCTGAATTTCAAATTGTCCAGATCTTGTAAGTCTACCATTCCACTCGGTGAACTGCTAGAGATTAACCACTTGCAGTACTGTAAGTGTACATTTCTAGTTTGAATATGTGGTACTGAACGCTGCTACAAGTTGTTTCATCTTTGATGGCCAGATCAAGGAGCCTTCCTTGCTAAACATCTATTTTCCATTAATGAATTAAACCTAAACTGCCTAAATCAAGGGCCAAGATATTGCAAAGCTCATCCATGTGGTACCTATCCTTTATATATTTCATGTCGGGACCCAGAATATCTGCTGTGCTGTTGGGGGACCTGCCTAAAGCTCAGTACTAGTTCTTAATCCCCTCAGTAGCCCTGGAGTTTGTTTTCTGCTCTGCCCACAGCAGCCTTCTTCCAGACTGCAGTGATGCAGCACCTTTCCTTTGGCACCCAGGGCTCTAAATTGTCTCCTAGGTGCAATCATGACTTTTTGTATTAGAAGACAAGGGGCTGCTCTCTGTTTTCAAAATCCGTGTTGCCTACCCAAACCCTGAATGTGCACCACAGCCTGTTAAGCTTCCCAAACTCAGGCACTTTGGACTGAAAAGATGCGTTTGCATGCTGTCAGCTTCTTTCTTTCACAGTAAATCTTCATTAATTTTCAGTGTATTGTGAATGTTTCAAAAGAGAGTGGAGCTTCTACTCATGCAAAATTTATGGTTTGGTTGCTAAAGGAATTGTTATTGAAATAGAAGATGATAACTTATGCCCCTCCCCTTTTTTTTCCTCTTTTTTTTTTTTTTTTTTAAGGGTATTTCTGGATCTTCTGCCTTTGACATTCAGAAGTTTACAGTGTCAACCTGGCTAGATAAAGTTAGTGAGCTAGAAGTGTTGTTAGAGCTGTAAATTCTTGCTGTAGATAAACTGCTAGCCTTTCCTTTCATCAACAGCAACAAACAAAAGTAAGAATATAAAAAAACCCAAGTGAGAGTGTGCATAAAATACTTCGGGTTTACAAAATTTACAGAAGAAATGACCAAAACTTCTGGCTTATCTCAGTAATTCAGTTACTTCCAAGTCTTCCAGTAGCAATAACTCTGAGAGAGGTAAATATGTTTATTATGTAGTACAGATTCGACTTCTTCCTTGTACGTCCTTGTTTGTGTTATTGTCAGGCACTGACAGGCTCTGAATTGCTAATATTCTCTTATATCCTATGGATCTATGCTCTGTGCAGCACAGGAGGCACACTAGCGGACATTGTTTCCCCTGTATTCTTCCTCATAAATATTTGAGTTTATTAATGTTGTTAACGTTCAAAATTGCCAACAACACTGTAGAGTTTTCTTCACCTCTGCAGCTACTGATGATACCTGATGTCATTTAAATGCAAGTTTTGCTTTTATAGAAAGGAGGGTTAGCATTTCTTCATGGGCTGTTACATGCTTTGTGGATGATCGTGACCATCTATGTTGTTCCCATAAATGTCCATCTTTTGGTTTTGACTTCTACTGTTAGTAGAAAATGGATACTATTTTCAAGGCAAGGAATCTTTTTGTGTCATCCAAATCTTGAGGTTGCTTTCTCCTGTTTCCTGAAATGGAGAGGAGAATGACATGGTATGTAGTACTTGGTACATTAGGCTCTCCTGCCTCCTGAATTTGCTGTGTAAAGTGCTAATGCCAGCAAGAGTCCAGGGTGACATTAGACAAAATTTCCTTTTCTGGACATGCAGAACAAGTATATGCAACTCTGTCGTGCTTTTTTATGTGTGTGGGATCAGTGTGCTTTACACAGCAAAGACTGTGACTTCTCAGCCTTACAATAAGGCTTTTTTGTAATATGGGCAGTTCAGAAAATGTTGTGACCAGATAAGTACCTTTATATAAATTTGTTTCTTTAGCATTTTATATATATAAGCATACCATCAGCACAGTTATCATTTCAGCTGTGTAACTGGTCAGTGTAATAGCTATGGAATAAAAAGAATATTAACGATATTTAAAAAGCCAGAAAGCAGCCAGCAAACTTTACCATACCATTCATGCATAATGAATCATCTAGCTCGAGAAAGCTGCTCTTACTCCATGAGTTTGGATAATCCCAGTAGTTGATGCTCTTCACTTTGAGTCATGTCTGAAGTAATGCATTAATATGAAGATAGGAGTCGATCATGCACGTCTTTAAAGGTCATGATGTGGTTTTTGGAAATAAGGAACTTAACCTCAACACACAGGCTGGATTTCAATTGAATTCATTAAGTATTTGGCAAATAGGTATCATGTTGCTGTGGCTAGCATCGTAATTTACACCACTGGTGTGCTGAGTGTGATAGGATTTTTAAAGATAAGAGGATTGATTGATATCTACCTTAAGATACTGTTGCTCTGGCACTTGTTAAGTAAAGAAAGAGGTAAGCCTTTTGAATACTTCTATGACAAGAGAGAAACCTTCATTGAAGTCATTATGCTGTATGCAATTGTAGTAGGTCTGGAAAGGTGTTTTGTTGCGTTGTAGCTTTCCAGTGGTATGCTTTGGCCTTGGAAAGGATTTAGGAAAGAGAGGAAGTACTTTTGTTTCTGTTTCTAAAACTAAGGTTACATGAACGGTGACAGTAGAAGACTAAATTCTGCCATTGTACGCTGAAACATGGATGTATCAAGCTTTACGTTAAATCATGGCGCTATCAGAAGTAAGCATCTATAAAGGATTGAATCAATACAGTAGATACTCCAAAACCCTTTGTATTTGTGGGTTTATAAATCACAATACATTAGCAGTAGAAAACAGGGTGCCTATCACAGAAGATGAGTCTGTGAGAGGCTGTGCCTTTTAGCAATTAGGTAAGGTATTTATATACGCCACCATCAGAAAGTGTACAAAACTCTTCATTTTTGTTACCACATGTTTTCTGTCACCCTAACTTTCCAATCGTTCAATAAAAATGTCAAACTGAACATTTAACTAATAAATGTAGTGATTTTAATTTTTTTTTTTCATTCTGGTGTTTCCTTGTCTTTCTGTTTAGATGTAATCACTGTAACGACGGGCTGAGGGCAAGCAAAGTTAAACCAGTTGGGTGAATTAGCTTAGCAAGTGACAGTTCACAGGAGAGTCTTTATCTACTCTTTCTGCAGCCTGTGTGTGCATAATTGCAGGTAAGTGGACTGGCTACATTTTCTTCAATAGAACAATTATTATAGAAATTATAATTAAAGGTCTGATATTATACTCATGACTAGATATTTGGGTCAGAATTGTACATGCACAAGCTTGAAGCCTGTTCAAAAAATGTATTTGATGAAATTTATATTTTACTGCATCCCTTCAGGGGTATGATTATGCAGCCAAAATTACTCAGTTAATTTCAAAATGATGCTTTTAAAAACTGGCCATTTTTATTAAGTATCTCACCCTTGGAGTGCATCGGTTTTTTCATTGAGGTGTTGTTCAAAGGGAAGTTCATATATGCATATCTCTATGAGTTTTGGTACTATGCTTGTAAAATTTCCCCCCAATAATCTATACATAACACCAATTTAAGGTATCCAAGACCTTGTGAAAGGCCGTGGCAGAATCAAGCACCTAATTGCCACGTGTAACGGCAACAATCTCTTGTAAATGTCTCGGCGCTGTTACTCACAGTGGGAATTAAGGCATCTATTAGTCTGTGTAAAATACTGTATCACTTTTCCTGATTGCTATTAACATAAAATCTCATTTGTCACTGCTGAAAATGCAAATCACGAGGGAGGACTAACAGTTTTGCATAACACCTTAGTTCAGACTATCTCTGGCTAAGCGCAGCATAGAATGTGGAAGTTACTCAGTGGACTCTATAAAGATGCGTTTTAGGATAGTATAATATAGCACCCCAAAGTTTTTGACGTGTTCTACTTACAGGGATGAAATACAGGTGAGGATTTAGTGGACAATTCAGCTACTTAACTAGTTTTCTGCTAAAACCTGTTTGTGAGGCTTTGAATCTATAAAAGAAAACATGAAAAGGGATTCTTCTAAAGTAAGAATGTATCAGGTGACATCTTTAGTGTGAGCTGTTAGCTTAGATTTTCAATGCACGTCTTAACTTCTGAATGCATAGAAAGTACATAAGTAGTTTTTTGGAAGGACTGGATATGTTCCCTCTTTCCTTGTATCTAAATGCGTTTCTTCTTTGTAGAAGTCTCTGGCAGAATTTAGAGTAGGTAGCAATGAATTAGAAAGTTTCCAAAATTAAGTGATGATAAATCTGTTGTTCATTATGTTTGGTGTATGAGAACGATGTCCTGTTTCTACATTTCTGATTTTTGGTATAATCAAATAATGGTATTGATCTTAAAATCATAGTTGGCCCAGAAATCCAGGTCTTGACTTGAACTTGTATTAGATTAGCTAAAAAATGATCTGTACCTTTGCATATTCTAAAGATTTTTGTGAAACCTGTTACTTCCGTTCCAATAATTGTTATATTTACTTATGGCTAAGGGAGGAGTTGTATTTACTTATGGCTAACAGAGGACTTTCCATGTGGATCATATTTTATCTTGTTTTCATGTTTACTGTGCAGGGTTTTAAAAGAGTCGAGATTTTATTTATCTTTTAAGCTATGTCACAGGAAAAAAAAAAAACAAACTGTGAAACATGTTGGAAAAATTTAGTGGTTTCCTTAAAAATTGGAATTTCTCATATGTAAAAGAACATACAAAGCAAAAGTAAATAGGATTCCAGCCTGAAAGTAAGGGCTTGGTTCTGCACAAGCCTGATTATCCCTAAGCCTGGTAGATTCAGTTGCTAGGTTCTTTTCATTCTGTGTATGTATGTGTCTATGTGAGAAAATGTGTAGAATCCCAGCTGAAAAAATGAATGTATTTGCTTTTTTCTGAAGCTGAATATTTGCATCACACCTGTGTTGAGTGGCTGGTTTCCACTCTAGCACTGGCTATTTTCCTATATTCTCTTTGTGAGTCTCTTAATAAGTGTAGAGAAGCCTGAGATTTTTTTTTTTTTCTTCAGGGATCAGTGAGGTAAAAACACAAGGAATTTAGGAAGATAAAAGCAAGAAGGATGGACTATAAGTAGATCAGAAGGTTTCCTAACTATTCTGTTTATCATCATGAGGATTCCAAATGACTTTTTGATATGAGATCCTTAAAATGCTTGAGGAATACTTGTTTTGTTTTGTTTTTCCTGAAGTTCTCATTCTACAGTATTTGAGTTGGTCAGTTTTCCTCAAAGATTAATTAGAGGCAGATAAAATACTGGTACTTTATAGGCAGAGGAGTCCTGGTATTAATTATTTTTTAAACTCTGAATGTTAGTTGCACGACTGCTGTAACAATGTCTGTGTTGGTTAACGGTGCATTTATTTTAACCTTCTGAAGAAAGCAGGTGAAAATACAGAAAATGAAGATCATTTACTAAGCATTAAAGCATTTCTGATTGGACGGCGTATGTAAAAATCCTAAAGACAAGCGTGGCATTATATAAAAATAGCTTTAAAAATGGAGATGTTCTCTGTGTGTATATCTGACTTCTCTTGCTTTCTCAGTACAAGTGGAATTGCATTCCTAGCACTATGCAACACCACTGTCTGGTTATCTAGCGAGTAGACGTCTCTCTAAAAATAGAGGTTTCTCTCTTCACATTCTCAGAGCTAGTATCAACAGCTTTCTATAGCTATGTTTTTATTAGTTCACAGTCTCATAAACATTACAGTAACTCAATAAACGAGGAAGATTGGAAACCAGTACTAAAGAATGAATAGCAAGAAAAGAATTCTGATGACCTGGATTCTTGAGTTAATTATGCAAGCCAGCTCCTGTTGTTACAGATGGAAGACTATAATGTCTAGATTCAGAGATGTGTAGGGGCCTCGCTCCCACTGAATTCAAATGAGAATTAGGCTCCTAACTACCTTTCTGAGTCTGGGATAAAGTGATTTCAGCAGCATTCGGTGTCGTTAGTGTGGAATTTCTGTCTGCTTCAATGCAATTATTTTGCATTTACTCTGTCCTAGTAACAATAAAACTCTGGCCACAGAGTTAAGTTGTTGTCTATAAATGGTATGTGATTTTACACTTTTGTAAGCGAAACCTTACAAAAGAAACCCCGTTGAGAAAGTGTATTTGTGATTTGAAGAAAAAAATATTCTTCGGCAAGATGCATCCCCGTGCCTCCCTTAGATTGCTTGCAGCAATTTCAACTATTACTGCAGAGTCTGACTTAGAATGCAGAGGGAGCAATGTGTCTATATATTAGTAAGGCCTTTCATTAAATCTTTACTTTTAAAAATAATTGGTTCTTTTAATCTATAATGGAACATGGACTTACAGGCTGTCTGTGATTAAAATTAAACCTTATTTGTCTTTTAATATGGTGCTATGTTCTTCTGTAATTGAGTAGGGATCGATGCCAGCCCTGTGATGGGCAGTAAGCTTATCCAACATGACGGAGATAGATTTCAGGGAAGACAGACTTTGCTGTTTCTGTGTACAAGTGGGATGAGTAGACCATATCAGCAACATTTAATTATTTTGTAGGTAATTATTCATTTGAGGGACACAAGTTTCAGAGCAGTATTGGAATAGAAGGAAGACCGATACAATTACCATTTGGCTAAGTACACTGTTTGCACTGGTAGCTGGAAAGTCATAATGAGCTTTTCATTACATCTGAATAAAGGAATGCTTTATTTAATAATAAAAGCTCAGACTTGGAGGAAAAGGAAAAACAAACAAACAGAAAACCCAACTAGAGAAGCCATGTGATAGATCAGTACCGTGGAGTCTTTCTGTATTTTTTCTTTTTTCTCTGTTTTGTTGAGATTTTTTTTCTCTTGTAGAATTGTACAACAACTTAGTTTGTGCAGGACCTCTGGAGGTTATCTAGTCTAACCCCCTGGTCACAGCAGGTCTAGTTAGACCGGGATGCTCAGGGTTTGTCCAGCTGAGTCTTGAACATCTCTGAGGCTGGAGGTTCTGTAGCTATTCTGTGCATTCCGATGCCATATTTGACCACCCTCATGGTAAAAATTGATCTTTTTGTCCTATATCTAATCAGGATTTCCCACCTCTCTTACCAATACAGTCCAGGATAGCATCAGCTGCCTTTGTTGTAAGGGCACATCCCTGGGTCATGTTCAACTTTCTGCCTACCAAGACCGTCAGATCCTTTTCTGAAGTGCCTCCTCCAGGCAGGCAGTGCTTGCCTGTCCTGGTGCATGGAGTTATTACATCTCAGGTGTGAGACTTGGAATTTTCCTTCGCTGAACTTTAGTAGGTTCCCATCAAGCCATGACTCCAGTCTGTTCGGGTCCCTCTGAATAGCAGCCATGTCCACCAGCATATTGACTGCTGCTCCTCAATTTATTGTCACCCACAAGCTTGCTCAGAGTGCATTTTGTCTGCTCACGTGTCAATGAAGATAATTCCCGGTATCATTGCCCATACTGAGAGACACCGCTGGTTACTGGTTGCCAGCTGGACTTTCCAGCACTGTTGATGCCTCTTAGAAACTGACAGTCTAGCCAATTCTCTGCCCAGCTTGTTTTCCACTTATCCAGCTTGGCTTTTGCCAGCGTTATGAAATTAAGACTATAGGAGACCCTGTCAAAAACCCTGTTGAAGTCAAGGTATCCTGCATCCACCGAACTTGCACTGTGCACAGAGCCAGTCACCTCATACTAGCATCCGTGAGGTTGGTCAGGTGTGATTTGCTCTTGGCAACCCTACGCTGGCTGCTCCCAATCCCCTTCTTGCTTTCTTTCTGTTTAGAAATGGTTTCTAAGCAAATTTGCTCTATAACCATCACCAGAACCTAGATGAGGCTGACAGGCCTGTGCTTACTGGGATTTTCCTTTTTGCCCTCTGCTTTGCCCTTTGTTTTTGTGACTCGGAAACCTCTTAGGAATTTTCACTTCTTGCCATGACCTGCTAAGATAATAGAGAGCAATCTCAGTGACTCATCAGGCCACATCCTTCAGCACCCTCAGGTGCATCTCGCACAGTCCCATAAATTTACGTAGGTCCAAATAGGTAAAGCAATTTCTAGAGCTGTCCTCCTCTGCTGTGGGTTCTTCTTTGCTCCCACAGGAAATACTGGAAGGAACTACTACCTTCAAAGCTGGAAGGAAAGACATTAATAAAGCCTCCCAAATGTTATGCAGATTTTCATAATGAATATGTTTCCACCCAGCTTGAACAGTCTTACTTGAAAATGTGTTTTTATATAGGAACTATTGTTCAGGAAGCTAGATTTCTTTTACTGCATTTTCTCTGCCCCCTGCACCGTAAACAATTGCTATCTTTGTGCTGCTTGCTAAGCTATAAATATTAATGTGCTACCCCTGATACTAACAGAGGAGATACTCAGTTTTATTAGCAATATCTGTGAACTGGAAGGACTATGACAAGAGCAGGTATTATTTAACTGTTAGAATTTTCATCACTTTACTTTTAGAGAGCAAATAATGGTGACTCGATTTCTTTTTTTTTCTTGTGAAATTTGAAATAGAGGTATTAGAATGGACAAGCTGTTAAAACAAATGCCTTTTTAATTTGGCTTGGACAGATAATGCTTGTGCAGAGTTTCAGTTTTCTGTTCACTTATTTCTGAGTATATTTCAACCACAGTCTACCAAATATATCTCTGTGTCTATCCAGCTGCAATATCCATTGTGATTACATTTATCATTTCCTTGCTTAGTGCAGTGTGGCATTTGAGCTTCATAGCTTTTCACAGTGTCCTACAGCTAATGTGAAACATTGTATTCACATTAGGACATAAGTTGCTATGATTTTTACTTAATTTCCGCTGATTATAAATTTCTGTGGTAACACTGATAATGTGCATAAGTAACTTTATACTCTTGTCTGAAGTATCATTATGAACTGTAGTTTATGTTTTTCTTGGTCTGGTAGGACTTGTGGCTATAACAACTAAAATTTTTCTGATCATAAACCAAAAATGTAAGAAATTTTGTTTTCCATTCTGACACTATCAAAAGCTACTTCAGAAAGCAATGAGATGCTCCAGTGTGCTTCTTACAAAGACATTTTTTAACAGCTGATGTAAGGAGCAACTGAGACAGAAAAGCATTATTTTTTCCTTCGCTCTTTTCCTACAGTTCCCCAGATCAACAGATAGCCCCCAACTACATACAAATTGTTCCATATGGTGCCTCACCCAGGCAAACGGATTCAGCAATTTATAAAACTTCTCACATTGATCCTTTGGGACAATTCATGTACTCTTTATCCATTGGAGGCCCTTTTGAAATTGCCGCGTGGTATTTTCCTATATAGCACCTTCTCCTGCAAGCAGTGCTGTTATAATAAAGCTGTTCTGAGTTATGAATCAATGTTACTCTTAACAACATCAGAATGAGCATATTTTCAGATCTCATCAGTCTGTGTGAGTGCAAGTACAATTCTGTTGTTGCTAATACCTAATGTAAATGTGGTTATACATTGGGCAAGGCAGCTTGTCTACAGAATCGAAACCAAGCTTGTTTCATTTTGTGGGTTTTGGTTTATATGGGATATAAAATGCCACAGAAATGTAAGCATGTAACTAGCTGCCCTCAGAATTGTTTTCAGCTAAGTTACTATTGCAACAACTTAGCCTGTACATCCTTGTTTGCTCTCACTGCAGAAAGTCAGAACCTTTAGAAGAGCCAGATTCTAATGCAGTTATGAACCAATGCCATATTTTTCACAATAACTATACTTCATGAAATCTGCTGCACGCTCCTTTTTTGGCAAGTATTAAATCAGGTTAAATCTGAGTTTGGTACTGCTTTGCACACTGCTAGTTATAAAGTGTTGTCAGTACCTGCTTTGCCTACTTAACGACCAGTTCTTTTTTTGCTCTAATTAAAACTAAATGTCATCAAACTAGTAACTTACTCTAGCAAAAAAACTTAGCACAAAATCAGTCTTTTTCAGTCTCTATTTCAGGAGCTGTTATCTAAAGGAGCTTGCACTAGATTCAAGGATGTTTCTGAAATAGCTTTTGGACTTTTTACGCAAAGGGAGTTGTCACATCATCTGCCAGAGGTGTCACATCGAATGTAGTAAAGCCTGTTGAATACATAGATAGGATCATTTCCGTTTCATAACGCTGTGCCACCGAGCAATACATTTTAGAGCATCGTTGTACTTCTGTAATGGTTCCACTCACAAAGTTTGGCAACTTCTTGCCAACGTACTCAAGGCACGCAGTAAAAGCTTGACCAGAAATGGAGTGTCTGTCACTTAGTATTCATTGATTCTAGTCATGCAGTTTGAATTGTTAATGCAGTTTCTGTAACCTCCAAGTGATAAGTCCCACATAATTTACACAGAGAAGTCACATATGCCTGTGACTTTTAAAAACTAGTTTGGGTCCGTACTTCTAAGTTGTAGCTTGAAAGTTTCAGTGATTCGAGTTGTAAATATTTTTTTTCTCACATTTTCTTTTATCTGTTATGTAGAACAAGGACAATCTAACAGAAAATAATGGATAAGAAAATAATAAATAGACAACTTTTATGAATTTGAGAACTAGAGTACTTGAATCATGCCATATTTTTTGAGAGCATTAAGAAATACCTGCTTTCCATGACTTTCAAAAAGCATAGTGAATTGCTTTAGTATTAAACTTAATTTACATTTTCTATTCTGACATTGAGATGTTCCTAAATGCTACATCTAAAAGGTGGTGTAAGGAGAGAGCAAGTATCATTTCGGTACACAGATCCTTCTGCCGACCATCATGTATATCCTCACTAGAGGCGGTGAAATATTCTGGCGTATTCCTGCCTTAAATGCATGGGGGGGTTCGGTAAAACTCGTAATTGATTTTGGGGTTTGTGGTTTTTTATTTGTTCATTTCTTTGTTTTTAAATACTTGTATCAGAGAATGGCTGCCAGGTCTTCACCTTAGCTAAAACTGAAAGAAAAAATGAAAAATAAACTAACAGAACAGAATGTGGCAACATCAGAACCTTTATGTGCTTTAAACTAAAAACTAGCACAAATTTATCAACTGAAACAAAATAATCCTGCCACCTGAAAATTAATCAATTATCAAACAATGGAGGATAAAAATAGTTATCTCCTGTAGGAAGAAGGCTGTTGGTCCCAAATGATCACTATATTCCTAAAATGTATTTATAGCTGCAGAAAGTGGAATGATGCACTTGATGCATGATAAATGCTGTCAAACTAATCCTTCTTTCAGAGATGTTCTATATTCCATTTAGATTTTTAAGTAATTAGAAAAGTTTTGGTAACTTAACTTAAACTCACCAATGACAACAAATTAAATCACAAAAATTCAGCCATCTGTAGAGTTTGCAAAAGAAACAGATTCTACTGGGAATTTTAGCCATGGCCATGGATCTTACTGATCTTACTTAACTACTTTCCGGAAAAAAATGCTCAGATTTTGTCCTACAGGAATTATGGTTAATGACCAAATATACAGTCTAAAACTCCAGAAAGGATTTGGGCTTTTAAAGCTGTTAACAGGTTCCATCATTATTTATTCCCTCTGTCATTTTAAAAGCTCATAATAGCTTTATACATTGAAATTACAGTTTTTCTCCCCACAAAATTATTATTATTATCTTAATATAAATGAAAGAACTGAAATAGCACCATAATTATTTGTCGTGATTTTGAAACAAAGTATGGCATACTTTAAATTCCCAAACAGCTGCGGTGCCTTTGGCAGTGCCAGTAGCTGTGGTATTTAATTAATAGCCAGGATCTGGAAGCGGGAAGTTTGGACAAACATCCAGGAACAGACTATGGGATACTTGAGAAAATTCTCAACACTCTAATAGAAAATGAAGGTGATGGTTTTCAATGTGACTGTCCGGGAAGAGTCGAGCACTTGACAGTTAGGGCTGCTTCATTCTTTTTCTTTCCTCCTTCAGTTTTCAGGCAGCCAGGGTTGGTTTCTCTAAGCAGTAAAGCATCTGAAACTGTTACACACCAAATCCCTTAACTCGTTGTGTCATTCACCATTTGCTTATTTGTGGCATGTTGTGCTAACAAAAGAAAGGTTTGTTCTTCGCAAGCACAGTAATGATAAATACATTGCACGAGGCTTCATTTAACACTAAATGTCTTTATAATAATGGCAACATGTTCTTGCATTTGTTTACACGATTTTGGGTTTTTTTTTTCATGAGAAAGCAAAGAACAGTAGTCAGTATCATACTTTGAGCAAGAATATGGTAATAAGAGTCTACAGTAAAAGGGCAAAACTGCTAACCTGCCTCCAAGCAATTGTATTTATAGCACAATCTAAGATAAAGATGTAATGATTGCATGGGGGGGTGTGGTTCGTTTTGTTTGTTTGGTTTGGTTTGGTTTTTTAGTTTTGCAGGGTTTTTTTTGTTTTAGTCCTAAAAGTGCTCATTAATGATATTCTGCCATGAAAAAGTGACACAACAAATGTACAAACGCATATAAATGAAGAAAGAAAACTTCGGGAATCATTGAAGAAATTCAGATAATTAGTTCCAAAGTTTTCCTTTACTTTAAAAAGGTCTTATTTGTTCATAACAATTGAAAATCAAAAATACTGTTTAATATTTTAAAGCTAAGGATGCAATTGGTATTAATTTGTTGTCATAAAGTTGCATACTCCAGAATTAATTAGTTTCTAGAGGTCACCAACTGCTTATCATGATACACATTCACCACGGAAACAGCAACTGATTATTTCTTAGAAGAATGAATTAAATAAATAATAATGAAAAAGGGCACACACATCCCCTCAAAAAAAAAAAAAAAAAAGTTGAAGTTGCCTTTTTTGACAGTTATAATTGTTGATGCCTAACATCAGGAAGCTTGATAGGTCTTCATAAATTAATCTGGAAGATCTCTTAGGAGTATGAAGCTTCAGTCTCATGTTTGTCTTGAGACTACTATGAAGAAAGCGTTGATACCTTTGAATTGCAGCACAATATTAAACCATCTCTTGCAAGCAAAGAACCCCTAGAAAGTCTGCTGCTTGCTGCCTATTGATTTTGAGTGATTAATACAATTAGGCTATGTAAATCTGTTTAGAAACGGTCTAATCATTTAAGAAAATAATCACTATAACATTTTAGCTACTGCTGTGTGTCCACCGAGAACAGGGTGTCTATCTTAGAGAACTCATTAGTGAAACCATCTGTTGTTCTTTCCTTATGAGCTCTGCTACTTTGTGTGTCTTCTCTATTTCCAAAGTGTTTATTGTTCATATCATACAGAGCACTATCACCAATGGACAGAAGAAATCTTTGGAAAGATCACAGACGATGGGTGTTTTCGTATTGTTCATTCTAGCACAGAAATGTCTTACAGTTTAAAAGGTAGTTTGTCTCAAATCCATGAACTTAGCACCTGGGTTCATTTCAGAAATTCTTAGACAGTTATTGACTCCTTATAAGTACCTGCCCATTTTATAGCCCCATGATACTGTCAGTGGTGCTGCATCGTTTTGCTTTTTGGTGTATGGGTGTGGGTTTTTTGAGGTTGGTCTGACAGCTGGCCTTCTAAAACAGGATGTTGTTGCTTGGGATGAAAGAGGCGATTGAGCCCTTAACTCTTAATCAGTGTTCTTCATGGTCTTACAAGACCAAGTAGAGATTATTAAAAATGGGTTTAGTAAAAGAGGGAAATAATTGTTTTCTTTGTATATTCCCTAAAAGCATTTATGCATCAGGAATGAGTGGGATATATCCGTATGTAATAGTTGAACTGGAAGAAGAGAGTCTTAATTGAGCATATTGCAACATCATAAGTAACTGAAGCCATTGTGGATATTCTTATTTCTATAAGTTAAGTAGACTGGCTAGGAACAGTTGGGGGAAAGGGAAGAAAAGGAGATGAAAATCTAGAAGAGAAGTAGTAATCCCTTGTTAGACAGCTACTGAAGAAAGGCACGCCTGGTAATAATAAGTTAAGCCCTTTATGTTGAACCTGAATCTGACAAAGCACAGAAGATACCCTTCCAGGCACTCTGCTATAAGACTGGTTCAGAGAAGCACATTCTGGTGATACTGAAGGGTTAGCAACTGGATTTAAGGGTTTAATTTGTCTTTGGTTAAACCGTATGCATAGAAGGCAAACAGTATGATGTTATTGATTATTATTATTACTTGACCACAGATCAAAGTACTGATTTTTGAAGAAATTTGTTTGGTAGTGTAGGCTGATCACTAAATAATCAGTTTGGCGTGTTGTATTAGCCGCTCTTAGAAATGTAATACTAGTTTTTCAGTTGGCTGGAGTAGCAGCAACTGATGGGCCATGTAACGTAGCCTGAAAGTGAGTCACCTTTTTTGAGATGGATTCCTCTACAGCATGTAAGGAACAATATTGAAGTGCGTGGATGTGTCTCAGAAAGGAGAATATTTAAGGCTAGTTGTGTTGCTATTCTTATTTATGTAGCGGTACAAAAATTGCATACTGTGCTTTTTGAAAGCACCCTTGAATTTGTGAGGTTTACAAAGCAGCATGACGTGCTGCTTTTCTTGTCTAGGAGTAACTAACAAAGGACTTCAGTGATAAAAGATGAAATGACAGCGTTACTCTACTCAGAGATGAAGTTCTTTGTGATCTTTTTCTTACTAGAGAAATATTTAGACATCTTCATGACGAGAACTGGTAGAATACACGGCCAGGGTAAAAGGTACGTGAAATGAAATCATCGTAACCCGTTTTGCCCAATTATAGAACTGCTCAACATTTCTGAGTTTTCAAAACCCTTGCATGAGAAGGAACAAATACTTTTACAAAAAGGCAAAAGTAACTTTTCTCTATTCTTCGTCTACCTTACTGATAAATATTTCTGTCTCAGTTCAGTTGAAATCCGTGGGGCGCGCTCCATTGCAAACAGGGATATGTGGCACATTGTTGTCTCAAGGTTTTGGCATTTACTGGATAGTTTTAGATCATTTGTAGTGAAAATTAAATTTGTCAAATCCTGTTGTGTTTCTAGGCTTAAAAAATACGCTGTAGATAGGCTTAGCATTAGTCCTCGTGTAATCACATTAAAACGTTACTATCTTATTATAGCAAGTGAGTCACTAGATGATTGAATATTTGTACATTTTTGATCTAGAGACTGTGTTTAACAAGCACAAACATTGAAGTCTTATTGCCAACTAATGGACGGAGCTGTCAACTGCCTGATTTTCACTATATTCTTTCTAAATAATTTACATATAAAAAAAAAATCCAGTGTTTACTGAATCCCAGTACTGCGATTGCTTGCATAAATATTGCACATTTTTAGATGTAGATTTTGCCACCTAATCTTCCTTTTAGTTCTGTATGTTTTAAAGTTCAGTCCCAAAGGTGGACTATACAATTCTATCCCAGATAGTTTCTCTGGCATAAATTAGGATTATATTTTAGGATCTGTGTAATTGGACTCGGACAATGTTGTTACTTCAAGATCACTTACATATTATATTCCCAACAGTGTTCCACGTTTGATAAAGCCAGGTCACTGCAATATGTGTTCTTAGTAATCAGTGATCTGTTAAAATTGCTGCTTTCTTTAGTAGTAAGCAAGCTTTCATTGTGGAAGACAATATTAGTAGAAATACTACGGGTTTATGTTTTATTTTAACTGGAATTTTGTGTATGTTAAATTTGCTTTACAACATGCTAGGATTTTTATTTTTGGTGCTTTTGGGGGGCTGTTACCAAATGTGTACACAAAAACATCCTCTGGGATGGTTTTCTGAATGAAAACTTTATAGTCTGTGGCCACATAGTGCGTTACATTGCAGACTTTTTAACTAATATTCTCAATTCTTTAAATAATGCTTCTTAGGAATAATTTTAGTGATTGCACACTTATTGTAATTCATCATTTGAATCTGAATTTCCTGTTAATACTGAGGAATTAAAGGCACAGCATCCATATTCTGTGCAGACAGGCATCCCGTAGGTTACAACATCACTACTTTGTAGGAAAGAATTTAAAAGCGTTTACTAAAAAATTGCTTTGAATTAAATAACAGAATTTATTTTAATCATCGTTCCTTCTTAGTCCACGTTACTTTCTTCACTACCGTGATTTTCCTGTTTTAATGTTGTTTCTGAGTGTGTGTATATATAGGTTTGTTTCTTTAGTAGAAAATATACACAGTATTGGGACTTTATTTTAATGTATTCAAAGGGAAAATCAACAGCATACATAAGCAAGAGGCAATAAGGATGCACTTGATATTTTCCTTAGCTTACTCTATCCAGTCTCAGTGGCTTTCCCTGTTAGAAAGAATGTGCCGGGTGGAAGAAAGCACTGTGCTTGTCCAGAGCAGGGATTTTTTAATAACTGTATTCACAAGAACTTCTATTTGGTTCACGCTTATCCAGTACCTGACTGCATCCACTGGAATAGTGTCACGTGGCAAAGCTTAAGCTTAAATAAATAAATAAAGGACGGTTGTTGAAATGTTCCCAAGTCTTCCCCAAAATAACTGAAAACAAATGAATGGTGAATCAGCTCAGGCGAGCTGCAGACGTTGTGTGAGAAGAGGAAGAGAAAAAAAATGTAGAGGAAATTATTCACTGTGCATTGTTTGTTTAGTTCTAATAATGGGATTATCATCCAATTGAGAATTTTGAATTAATGTCAGAACAGAATTATTTGATGAACGTATGCTTTTTACTGCCAGTATATTTAGAGCAGCAAATGCTTTTCATCTGTATACGGAAGCTGGTGGGTCAATCCCTGCTCATTGTCATTTGCCTGAGATTAGGATAATTAAGTTTCCTGTTCTAGCTGTGGTCTCCACTGTGCACTGACAGGGCTTGTTTACTTTCAGAGCCAGTGTTTAAAGCTAGACCAGGTATCGTGGTCTCTTTTACTGTAGGCACGCATTATTTTTAAATGAGTGAATACTGAAGTTATGTGAAAGTCTCCCTTTCTGTTTAAGTATTTTCAAAACACACATACACAGACATTAAAAATATATATAGTTTTGCCCAGAGAAGAAGACACGGCTTCAGTTAAATTTTCCTCTTTAATTCAGTCTTTCAGAAGCATGATTTTCTACAGTTACAATGTGAATTCTTTGGGCACTGCTATTTATAGTGGAACACTGAGTATCAGTGTAAATGAGCTGACGAGTCTTTTAGCCATCTTGAGTTCTACCTGCTCAGCATGTCATTAGGTCAGGATTTACGGAAGGCTAGTTTTGGTGTGCAAGAGGAAGTTTATAATTGTTTTAAAGGTTGTATGTTAGGACCTAGTAATAAAAACGGCAATTTTGGAAGAGGGATTTGTGCTTCCCCTTCTAAGTACTACCAATTGTCTAGAGCAAGCTTACAAGAGAAAGGTTTAAGTGAAGAGTTGGAATGCCAGGCTTCTCCCAGGAGTGAGTTTTTGACCACGCTGTAAACCTTTGAGAAATGAATTCGGTGACACGGCCACTGACAAATCCTTAGATGCAGACACGTTAGCAAGGGCTGCCATGATAAAATAAGCGTTCACAGCGCTCTGTTGCAACAGGGATTGTTATAGCAGTCCAAGAACACATTTGCTCTGAACTCACTGTGACAATACTATTGTCTGGAATTTATTTTATACCTTCACTTTACTTCAAATACAGTGCTAACTTGAATCAAAGTCTTCCTAAAATCTAAGCAAATTGCAATTTTTTTTAATTATTAATATTTATTATTCAGCTCTGTTAAATTTAGTGTTTCCATTTACAATTTCCTATTACCTCAAATATCCACTTGGAAATATTTTTTTTCTGTTAATCCTTCTTAGAGTTCACTGGTGCTCATCAAACATGTAGGTCCTTTCAAAATGTTGTGATCCCTTCGTGTGGCTTGACAGAGAAATGTCACTCAAGATAGAATGGATGAAACTATGCATGCTGGGGGGACTTAAGAAACATTGGGAAGTGGAGCACCGTGACTGACATGTCAGAAAGGAAAGTGAACACCGAAAGATTGAAAAGATTATCATGACCAAACAGAACCAATTCCTATGCAGAATTGCTGCACTGGTCAGAAATAGCGGTCCCCGTGTGCCACAGGTTACAGAGTTGTTGCTGATGTTTGAGGATCATTACTGCATAGAAACAAAATACTAACAGCAAAGAATGAAGGGTAAATGATGATGAGGGCTCGTTAAACTGGATTTTTTGCTGTGTTTTCTGCAGAGTGAGATATGTAAGACTTTTGAACAATGAAACAAGTTGAGGTTTTATGTTATGCAGCACCTTCTATGCCGTTGGCTACCTGGTCCCTTACTTTGTGCAGTAGCCCTCCAAGGTAACACACAAGTTTGCAAAAGGCTTGAGTGTTTCTGAACAAAAGTAGAGGTGAGGCAGTTACAGCTGCCAAGCTCTTAGCTGTGTCCTTCCCTCTTTGGCCTTCGTTTTATTTTTACCTGTAGTAATTCCTCCAGTTTCCTCCTTAGCGCAAGACTGCGTTCTTTGGTTTTCATTGCTCGTCATTTTTAAACTCTTATTATACATCAATTAAACTCAACATTTTCAGTCAAACAGATAGGCAAAGCTACAGAATAATAAATAGTTCTAAGTAATGTAATCTCTCACATTTTATGAATACATACATATAGAAAGAAAATGTGACAGAGATTGAGTGTTTGTGAATTTGAAGGTTATAAATATTTAAATGTACAGTTAGACCAGCTTCTGAAATGCAAGCTTGAGCCATTGGCATAAAAACCCACTGTGCCAAATTAAGTCTTGGCGTCCTTGGTAGGGCAAGGATGAAGACTGAATGATCTCTAAGTGCAGTAGTGACCCCGCTGGCTGAATTTAAGAGGTCTGAAAGGAAAAGTGCAGTTTAGAATTGACCTTTCCCAGATTAATTACCAACTTGTGAACTTGATTGTTTCATATTCCATTCTCCAGTATTAATTCCCTGTACAACATGGTTGAGTGCATATGTACTTGTCAGTCTTATTTTGTAAAAAATAATTAATACGAGATGCCTGTATGAATTTTAACATTTTTGGTATCGTTTTCCATATTTATTTTACATTCTCTTTCGTACATAGTGGACTATCTAATGGTGTATTCCCTGTCTATCCAAATTAAACCTACTGTACGCATATATATTTACATATGAAAAAAAGGAAAAAATTAAAATGTAACCCTTCTCTTATTAGAAAAGTACACAAGAGGATTTTAAAAATTATTTTTCTACATAAATTGAGTTCAAATTAGATGTCAAATGCAATTTGGTGTAAGAAGTTTGAAATATATGATAGTCCTCGGAGAAACTCTAAGCACTCAGATCTCCAAGCCAAATTGTTATTTGCATAATAGTGAGCTATAAGGTTATATATCATTATATGGCAGAACGCCAGACCATAATCTGCACAGTAAAGCTACTGAAAACTTCAATCTGAGAAACATTCATCTTAGAAAGGAGTTTGCGTCTTCTGTAAAATATGAAGCATATTGACTTTTTTTTTTTTTTCCCTTGAGCAAACAGAGTACTGCAATCTGTTTCCAGCATTCTTCTAGTTTAGCTGTGGTAGACACAAATGTAAAATGAATGTTGACATATTTGTTTAACATCCCTGAACAGATTAAACTGCTTTAGAACTTCTTCAGTAATCAGCCTTGAAAAATATAAACTAACATTTGCATCCCTGGATAGATTAAATTGTATCCAAAGTTCTTCATTAATCAGCCAAGGAAAATGCATTTAAAAAGAAAACAACCAGCGTGTTCTTTGCAGATATGCTGAATCCACCTTCTGATAATATTAAACAATTTCACCACGTAGTGTCGTTCTTCTTATACATATGTGGTTAAGACACTTTTTTATAAATGTTACTGATATAAAAGGTCTTTTCAATTCATGACCAGACAAATAAGAGCATATGAGTGAATGTATTCAGAAATACCTAATAGCCATGATTATGTGTGTGTGTGGCTTGGTTTTTTTTCCTCTTGTTCCTGTGGAGAGAGAGTTATATTAGCTGCACTAGGCACTGGCATTAGCATTCGCTTAGCTTTATCAAAATGTCCCAGGGTGCTGGTCTCAGAGTTTTACCTCTGAGAGTAAGTGGGACAAACTGGGGAGACCGCAGTCAGGAAGGTAGCAGACTCTTCAAGAATCTTTCACAAACTTTCTGTTGAGTGTAAATAGTACTAAAAAATGCAACAGATTGTGTTCCTAGCTGTTCGGAAATAATAAGTAAAATGGACCAACTTGATGACACCACGATTTTATCTTTTACTACGTTCATAGTCTGTCTGTAGATAGAAAATGTCAGAGGATTTTCCACAGCACAGCAGTGGTGAAAGCGAAAATAATATTTATCATTTCCAAGAATCACAGAATGTTAGGGGTTGGAAGGGACCTCCAAAGATCATTGAGTCCAATATTTATATATTGGATTGTATCAAGAGCCTTGTGCTTAGGATATGAACATTTTGCTTAATATGTTGTAAGAGGTGTGGAACCATAAAGTATCTTAAAATATCCAAAGTGAACTTTAGTAAGATTGTTGTTTTTTTCCTTATAACACTTTTAATAATAAAAAGGTTCTCATTGAAAACTCATGGATATAAGTCAATAGCTTTACACTATCGAATAACTGCTTAGCTTTAGCTTCTTTTTATGAAAATGGCAAGATGGGACACATTTGTTTCAGATGTTTAACCATATCTCTGGGGAGGTTTGCAAACACTTGTGCTTGTATCAGATATCTGATAACAGTTTGTGGTGCTGTAGTGCACGTTCTGGCGTATGGCCTCCAGTTCTTGTGGTCTTCCTTACTGCTTGGTGACCTCATAAACAAGATACTGGGCTAGCTGCACCTTCATCCTGGTCACCGACTCAGAACAGTCTTATGTTCCAAAATAATGGCTCCATTGAAATAAATAGCAGTTATGCAAACTATTCTTTTTCTTTTTTTCATCTCTCTTCTATTTACACATCTGTAGCTGGTCTCTGAAAAACTGAAGGAGAATCCTCTTACAATAAATACGAGTGTCAGCAGTTATGCTGCAGAGTGGCTGTCCCCTGAGCACCTTGAGATTTATATGTTTTCGATGTAAGACTGACTGCCATCTCAAGCGGGTTCAGATGTAGCAGCTTCTAGACACCATTCATGCAAACTGCTGTCCAATCTAAAACCATTGTAAACTTTTCTAATCTGACTAAATTTCTTCGCAGTGGTGTGAATGGCTGTTGCCATCTAGCATAACATTTTTAATAGGATAAAAATGGCATGGATTTTCAGAGGGATCTTAGTACAAGTTACCAGTTGCCAATCTGAAATGGTGTAATAGTAACTTTGGGTTGATATTGCCATAGTGGAAAGCACAACAGGTTCTTCTTTTTCATGAGTTGCAGTGACTGGTTTGATTTCTCTCTTACTTACCAGGCACCTGCTTCAATGACTGTAGTAGGAAGTGACCTTTGACACAAAATTATTTTAATATAATATACAACTTCAGTACAACTTCAAGTTGTACTTCAAGAAGTAGAAGTTCATTACAGCTATTTTGATGCATGCAATTAAAAAACTCAAAGGTGGACAGAAAAAGAAATCATAAACATGGATAATTTTGCTCATCGTGATTGGCAGTGTTTTGAACTTACTCTAGCCATTGATCATGCTGATACTTAGCATTAACATGAAAACAGATTCGCATATTAAATATGCAGTACACATCAGACTCAACTATCTTTTTCACAATTCCACACAAGCCTACTTTATGAAATCAGAATTCCCTCCTGTTATCCTAAAAAACTTCGCAATGTAGCAAGATTGTTTCAGGTACTGGGAATTAATACAGCTAAGAATCAAGGCAAAACAGTAGGTTTCTAATCCTAGCAGGTCACTGTTGCCAGGGGCTATTGGTATTTTTCCAGCTGAGCTCACTTGTTATTTAAACTCCCGTAAACCAGTACAACACCTAGTGATATCCAAAGGTAATTTGAACTCCTACTGAACAACAGCACCACTAAGGTGTATGCAGCAACCTTACATTGATGTAGAAACACTTCAGTACCAAGTACATCATAGTAGGAAATCCTCATTTAGCTAATTTTTATTAATGATCATTTATATGAAGATTATGTATTTTTAAGATTTGTAACCCTTCTAAATTAGATTGTTGTGGTTTTTTCCAAACCCAGTAACGGGCAAATTTTGTAGAGGTTCCAGGATAGCAAAGCTTGTAAAAATCCAAAATTAAAAAAAAAAAAAAAAAATCCCCCCAACAAATTAAAGAAACTTATAAAAATTATAGAATATAAAAATAGATCATTACATTGAAGGAGACACCATAGTAGGTAATTTGAATAAGCTCAGTGCATTTTCTTGTTTGTAATTACTGCCTTGAGCTCAGCTTTCAGAACTTTATAGGGATTTATACTGTCTCCAAGCACTGGTTGTTTTTTAAATACATTCACTTTAAAGGTTAGTATGAGAATTATAAATTAAAATAATTACTTGCAAATTTGATTAGGAAATAGAAGAATTAGAAGCAAAAAGTGAAGATCTCTCCTTAGTAAAGATTACCCAAATTCTCCTAAATACTAAAGAAGTCATTGAAAGGTGAAGTACATGCATGCACATGTCCTCTACAGAACTGGGAACCTGTTCTGGTGAAGCAAAACTCACAAATCTTCCCAGGAAGGATTTTTGTCTATTGGTATTATTTAAAAGCAAGGGAACTAGTCTGTGCACTGCCAAGACAATCATTTCTGGTATTAAAAGAAAAGGGAAAAAAAAATAAACAAAACTCACGTTTAATAATATTTCAATGATTTTCCAGACTCAGAGGCCCAAAAGTGATTTGTGACGTCTATAAGTGTATTTTGTAACTGGCATGTAAATTTAAGGCAGCCACCGTTGAACCTATGTAGAACACAAAATACTACTTTATGAAGGAGAAATAACCCATGACTAAGTGAATGTAGGAAGTGTCTTACCTAGGGAAGATACCTCAAACTGAATTTTCAGAAGGTGATTCGAACTGAACTTTTAAACCTCAGCAGTAGATTAAATTTAGAGAAGTCTAGTTACTGTTGAGTAGAAAATAGTGTTCTCACCGGTAATACCCACACTGAACATGTGCATAAATGTATGGAATAAGATACATAGACGTCCACACATTCTGTCTTTGGTCAAAATAGAAGCAGCAATCTGCAGAGGAATAATTCTGAAGTAGCTTTAGGAGAAAAAGTAATTTCTTTTCAAGTCCTATTATTCAGGTCACTCTTCTAGGCAGGTAGAACTGTACAGGCTCCTAGAAGCTTTGTCATGCACAGAATAAAGTTTCTGATTGCTTCTCCTGGGATGTTCCTGTTTTGACTCTGTGTGAAAAAGGAGGAAGGTATTTTTGTCTCCACTATAAACCCTGGTCATCTTATGTGTAGTTTAATGACTTACATATACTTACATCTGTTATTCTTTCCTTAGCTTCTTTGCTTGCGTGTTCTGTACACCAGTTTCTTGCTTTTTCCTCAAAGGCCTCTTATTCCCTCTATCTCCTAGAAGGCAATTATGAATACACTTTAAATGCACGTTTGAGCTCTTTAATATAAATATTCATATAGAATATGTACATAACTCCATATAGAATATGTACATAACTCCAGAAGACAGGTAAGGTGATCCACTGTCAAATTCAAACCCCTGCTTTATAAATGCTGCTAGTACTCTGGAGGCCAAAACTCAATGACTTCAATCACAACAGCTACAAGGTTGGGTTTGGAGCTCAACAGTGAGGTTATGGTCAGTATTCTAGTGCAAAATACCTCTAGACAAAAACATCACTCATTAAATGCTATCAGATATCTAATATATGCATCCAAACTCGCCAGGTTCCTAAGTGCCCTTTGCCCACTACAGAATATAATTGTTCTCCTGTGCATCACAATTCAGGTCCAGCCTTTGGTGGCAAACAGAAAGTGTCATGATACTGCCCTCAGACAAGGGAGTGTTACTGTTGCCATTCAAACCACAAGGGAATTCTGTGGTCTGACCTGCTGTGTACTATTTGGGTCACCCAGAGATCTCATTAAGTCTGTGTGACCAGCACCGTGTACTAGGTTACCATGTCTCTTCCTGGGCTATCTCTCTAAACATTGCTGAACATTAATAAGAAAGGTCCTGTCTGTGCAAGTGAAAACACAGCCTGGGATGGCTGCAGCTGTGAGGCAGCCATCGTCACCAGGCTGCTGCACACCTCTGTGGTCTGCTGAACCCCCAGAAGTCTTCCTTACTATGCAAACAGAAGCACGAGTGATCAGCGTGGGATTGATGGCGTTGGTTCATCTGTGTAAGACTGCCTGGAAGTGTTCCAGCGAAGCAGAGAATGTCTTTTATCATTCTAATAATTACATTCCCAATTGAAAGGAAGTTAATTTAAATACAACTTTTGTACTTAAAACACTGTTAAGTATATAACTGCCAAGTATTAGAGGATGCTTCTTGACTATTACTTATAAAGTAGATGAATGTCAGAGTTCATTACATGGCTGTTAAATTTCAGTAAACATTCTTTCAATAATCAATTCTAATCGTGCAGATTTAGAATGTCTGTCCTAATAGATCTAAATTAAATCCACCTCTGTGAACTTTCATTAAAAGCTTTCACTTTTCTTTTTCCTCTCTCTTAGATGGAATAACACTAGTAACTGGTAATTCTTCATACTGCCAGTATAGGCACAGGGTCTCATTCACCCCATCCTTCTAATTGCAGTTGTTTTAAAACAAAAACTTCTATTAAAGAAAAGAGTAATCAAGCCCAAATCCCAACATTTCTAATACATGCTGCCCCAGTAGGAGTTTTTTCTTTGAATTTCTAATTAAAAACCTTTTAACAAAAGACAGCTTGAGTCTGAAGCTGTCAGGTCTCCCCTTGTCCTTGATGCATACCAGGGTGTGTGTGTGTAGGGGGGGGATACAAAAAAAAGGGCAAGAAAGCGGATTTTACTTTTAAAGAAGCTCCAGTTTCTGGGAGACATTTGTATTCAGATATTACTCTCTCTTTCTCATGGGAGCACAGCTCTACTCTTCAAGTGAAAAAGAAATAATAAAACACATCAAGAACAGTGGACCTCAGACCTACTCTTTCTCTCCTTGTCTTGGAATGTTATTTCCATATAGAAAGCTACTCTAATGGGACACTTGTAAATGGCAGGGAATTTAGCCCTTGTGGAGTCTTCTCCAGAAATTGGATTTTTGCTTAAGCAAACAGCAAACCATGCAGCAGGGAAAAAGCTATTTATTTGGCTGCCTGTTGAAAAGCCTTACAAAAATACAATTCAGTCTGCTACAATCAGTGAAGTCAGTCTAGTACGCACTGAAAATAGAATCATTTTACCTCAGGTGGATGTTGAAACAATCTATTAAGAGCTGTGAAAGGTAATATGAAATAAATCCAAATTTTAAAATTTATTTATAATGGGATCGTGCAATCCAGCATTAAGAACAGATATCACTAATGGCTGTGTTTTCAAGCTCCTCAGCTGGAAGATGCCATCCGTATGAACTCTTGTCTCTCTCATTTGGACACTTCATGCCCTTTTAATCTGTTCCAATTAATTGATTTATTAGTAGGAAAGCCTCATTATAACTCCTTTTGGAAAACAGTGCACCACTGATTTGTATCAGTTCTGTCAGCTGAATGTGAGTACGTGACCTCAGGGGCATGCTGGATCCTTAGCACGTCTCAAAACGAGATCACTTCCTGCATATTCTGAACCGGGTTCAATTGCATAACTCTGTAGGGCATGGATGGAATCTGCATGTCACAGTCGTCTTGAAGAGTTTTCCAAATGCGTAGAGCAGTTCAGCTACTAGGAAGGGCCAGCTGCAACTCTTGTGTGGTGAGACTTAATACTGCACGTGGAAGCACATCTTGTGTTAAGACGGGTAACGTTCTGCATGTGAATGTTTTCGTTGCAATGCATTTTTGGCAAACAGTAGTTGCCAAATATTAGGGAAAAAACATAAATCTCAACACCACAACCCAGACACACCCCCACACTCAATTCTAGAAGAACCAGGGAAAGCACAGATTGAAGTTTGATTTGAAATCTCCCCTCGTTTTACCTTTTGCATTGTCTTACAGTCATGCATTCAGTTGCCTCTACTAACTTCTCTAGAAGTTGTCTCGCTAAATGCTCAAACTTCATGTACAGAATTTATTGTTCAGTTCAATGTGTGGTCCACGCTCACACTGCTCTCTTTCTTGAGAAAGGAATTTCATTTCTTTACATCCCTCTCCTGATCATTCGTCCTTTTGTATCTGAACAATTCAAACCCGTTAATCTCTCTGTCATCTTCATGAAAAAATCAGATCCCAGTTTTATTGATGGAGAGGTTAGATGCAGGCTTGAGTTCCATATCACACCTGATTTTTTATTTTGCCTAGTACAGTATCTATAGGTCAAAAGAACATTTTATTGCCTTAAATGGTAGGATTTTGTTAAATTAGACTGGAGATTTTCTAGTTCTCTACAAATATATAATGCACAGAATTAACACATTCATGCACATAAATAACACATTCATTTTAATGTCACTACCACAGCTAACATCATTTCAGTTGGGACTAGAATTCAGTTGTGTAGAGCAGCATTTACTTTCTCTTACCTTCTCTTCATCCCTTATTTTTTCATCCCTTGTCAAGCTTTTATTGCAATTACAGTAGGGACTACTCTTTTCTTGCTCGTATAGTGATGGCGCAACAACTTATTGGAGTGTTTTCAGAACAGTTCAAAGGATACTGAAATGATGATGAGATATATTTGGGGCTGCAAGACTTAGTTTAAGCAGTTTCAATAGCTTGTGTATTGTTCTCAAATGTATAGGTCGAATGTTTTTTCTTTAATAAATTCAAATCTGTACAGATACATATGTAAAAGTAACCAATGTTGTGCATCTGTTTGGCTGTCCAGATATTTTATTGTTATTAGACACGTTCATAAATGTGACTTTGTGAAATTGAGCCATAACCAATCTTTTCTTTCTTGGTAAATCATGTATCTGTTTAGGTCGAATTAGTACATTTCAGCTGCATCACAGAATGTTTTGTGTTGGAAGGGACCTTAGCTCATCTAGTGCCATGGGCAGGGACATTTCCCACTAGAGTGGGTGTGCTCAAAGCCTTCTCCAACCTGGTCTTGACCACACCCAATAATGGAGCATCTACAGCTTCCCTGGGAAACCTGTTCCTGTGCCTCACCACCCTCACAGCGAAGAACTTTAATGAAAGGAACTCTCATTCATCCTCTATATCCTATGATAAGTTGCTTTCTCTTTTTAAATTCTCAAAGCATGCAGTTGTTCTGTGTGATGCTCTAATTCTTTAGTGATCTTAAGCTGTATTTTCAAGAAATCAGTTGTCCTATGTAGAATTCTACCCTCAGAAACATTATGAAAAAATACTGATTTTGTCATTGCTTCATATTAATATTTAATGCATATGCATTATGTTTCAAAAAGCAGATTAACAGAGTGAAAAAATGGCAAAAAATCTCATTTTGTTTCCAACTCTCCTCCATCACTTGCACTCCACCCATATGTATTCCTACAGCAATAAAAATCCATGACAAGCTTCATGCTGTTCTTCGAGTTTGAAGGGAAAACAGTTTAATGGGGAGGGAGGGTGGCAGAAGGAAGATGGGAATGGGAAAGAGTTCTCAGAGTGAATTGTTCTATTGTGATATTTAAGTGCTGCTTCAATTAGCACTAAGTGAATACTCAAAACAAGGGAAACTGGCCTTTATAGTTTTAACTGGGAGGCAGGTGATGATTAATTCTTTGACATCTTTCTGTTCAGACAGATATGGAATTGACTCAAGTGCATTATAGAACACGAAATAGCTCAGTGAATTATACTTCCTCTCCATTATGGAGCAAAAAAAACCGGCATTAAAAAAACTACAGAGTGAAAGTCATGGTATTTGAGAGTTCTCTAAGCACTCAGTTCATGATCATTCAGGAATTATTCAAAGGCTAGAGATGAACATGTCCATTAAATTGTGGTCTTAAAACTTCTAAGCGTTGTGTAATTTCATGATACTTTTCAATTACATATAATAGGATAGATGTGAACTTTCATATTTCTTCACCTTTCTGGTATTTATAGACAGGCTTCCCATAAATTAAACCATTCACAATTACCTACAACAATTTATTTTGCTAACTTTTGATATGCTGCTTTGTACTTATTAATATATTTACTTTGCCTTGATTCTACCTACTGGGTTGGCCTTAGGAGTCCCTGTTCTGTACTAATGCCATCATGTTTAGGTTGCATATGAATGGAAAGAAGAAACAGTGGGGCTGCTGCAGTAGCCTGGGTGTTTTAAATGCTGTGAATGTGCATGGTATCTTTATCAGTCTTTGTATTGCTGGAATGAATACCTGAAAGTATGGAACGATCTGTAGATGGGAAAGAGTTTGGAGAGCAGCGACTGCAAAATCGCAGTTGTTTGGCAAATATCAAAGCAGTGGCTGCACACAAGAAGGGAAAACATGTACTTTTGACTATGTGGCTGATTTTTTCTGGTTTTAAGTTGTGAAATGTGTTGCTATAAACAGACTTGAGGGAACTCTGGGTAGTTCACGATGATGTTGTGTCTCTTTAAGATGCCCAAGTGATCTGAAGCCCATGGAAGGAAAAGGAGCCTGCTCTCGCTGTGTTTCAGCTGACCAGGGCAGGAGAGATGTGCTCCTCACCTTGGCCAGCAGCAGCACCTTGGCTTGTGGCTCTGCGTAAAGCAAAGAAAGGTTCCCTTGATTAAGCAAAAGAAATTTTGAAATGCTGATTTTTTGTCTCTGAGGAAATCTCTATGCTGACTTTGTGATATGTCTTTATTAGGATATATAGGCTATATGTAACGCCATTATGTAATGAAAAAGGCATTATCATTTGGGGGGTTTTTTAATTAACATTTTCAGTTAATTGAAACATTTCCTGTGCTTGTGCCAGATCCCGTATATGTTAATAGCAAAAGATTTTACTCTAATAACACTAACTATAATTGAGAGTGAATGCATATGAATTCTCAATGGCACTGGGGGGAAAAATGCTCCAAAGGCACAGTAAATGTATGCATTTTGTGGTTTAGGGGAACGGCGGTGCAATTACTGTATAACCCTCACTTACCAACCATTTTAACCTCAATTTAATGTGTGGCAGTTCTCCCAGAATGACCTTGATGCAGCGCTGAATGTTTTGCATTTTTAACAGGCTCAAACGGATACAAAGAAATGTATTCCCAGTTAATGGGATATTATGTCCACACCTTATTTAACATTTTATAAATTGTATTTATAGAAAACTTCCATCTATTTACAGTAGATTAAGTAAAATCCCTTTAGTCAGAGTGGAGCATTTCTTGAATTGCATTGAGCATCTGATCAGTTATTAGTTTGTATGCTATTTAAAGACTTAGAAACTCCCTTGAAGTAAATTGTACCCTCCAGCTAAAACCTGCCACAGTGCAAATAATACAGAGAGTAGTCTGTATAGTGTTCGGTGGCAGACTGCTGGTTTTGAGATCCCTCAGAGGCGTCTTCATCCTTAGTTGTATGAGCCAAACTTTTGTGGATTGGTACCTTTGAAAACTTCAAATGCTGTACAATGCTATCAGGGCAATGGAGGAGCTGATCTCCAAGTCCACTATTAAAACTTCCCTCAAGGACATTTTCATTAGAACTTTGTACATGGACAGTTCAAAAGACTTGGCTATTGATTTTTGCTCAGAAGTCCTTGCTGTCTTCTCATATTGTTCAACATTTTGACAGAATTTCAAAACCCGCAAACTGTGGCAGCAGAAGATACCAGCTAGGATTTTATGCTGTTCATTTGATATCTTCAGGCCACATCCTTCCTGTGTCCTTGTCAACACTACAAGGAGAGGAGCCGTCTTAGAAGATTTGCTAAAAGGCAGAAGCAATTTCACAGCAATCTAAAAAAAATCTGACCTTTCCACATACAGAAAATCTCTTTTAAGTAAATAACCTTTTTAGCTGTAAAATTTTGCTGAGACATTCATTTATCAAAAACATAGATAAAAATCACTGCGTGTTTATCTCTTCACCATTTAAAAATTGCATTAAAAAGAACCTACCACCAATGCACGTGGACCATACTAAAATGCCTCTAGCAAACAAAATCATTTTATTTTGTAATGGAACTGTTGATTTAAAGTTTGTGATGCTAGAAGATGAGCAATTAATTATTACCATCTGCACTGCCTACCCTTATTCCTATTACCATTTTCATGGACACCGTGTAATGAGGTTCATTTAGCCTCAACTGCATTTCCAGGATAATATAGTGGTTCAAAATTAATAGGATTTATGAAGAAGTTAATGAATGAGCGGTGTAATTATTTCTGTTTAAGGAAAAGCATGATCTACTTGATCTTTATGAAAGATATTGCAGGTTTTTTAATTGCTAGGTGCTTACATACTACATTGGTGGTTGACAAGGCTGACATTTTCTCACCTTTTGCTTGATTTCACTCAACACATTTTGAAATTAACAAAAAAAAAAAAAAATCAAGAAAAATACCTATCCTAAGGTGGGGGGGCTACTGAGATCTGTTAGAGACTTCTGAAAGCCTTTTTTAGTCTTTTCATATTTTTCATAGATTGTTGCATTTTCTTTTATTCATGGTCTACATCAGCCTTTTTTATACAACTTCTGAATTCCTAAGCTTTCAGACTTCAGAAGAACATTTAAATAGGTACTAACCATCAACAAAGTTGCGAGGGCCATCTCTTCTTTAGTAAGACCAGTAAACACCGTTAATTTTCAATATGTGTTTAAATCTTTATTTCCAAGACAGAAACGTTTCCGCACACAGATGATTTAGCCAGCAGAGAAACCTAATATATTACCATCTATGTTTGGTATGTTACTAATAATAGAACTAGCCTATTGGCATATGTGTTTTAAGAGCTTTCACCAATTAGTAGGATTTCACAGAAGGAAGAGGAGCTTGTCTGTGTCTTACTGCATTTCAGAATTTTCTAATTTTTCATTATTAGAACATTTCTCTGCGCAGCATGGCTTCCATTTTAACTATGGTGTAAATGTGAGAGACTGTTTGGAAAAGGCATCCTGAATACTCATCTCAGTGTTAATACTGGGCTCACAGATGCCTAGTTTAGTCGTTAAAATTGTATGCTTACAATTTCTAAGGATAAAAAATGTAGAGTTTTGGATAAAAGAACAGGTGCCAGCAGAAGAGAACCCTTGGCATAGCCATAGAAACCCTTCAGTTAAGGTGTTTTCGATGTAACTGAGTCAAACAGGTGATTTCTCTTCCAGTACTTGGTTGGAAATCTATCAGATCATGGGAAAAAATACCTAAGACAGGCATCAACTATTTCAGACAGGTAAAACAATGTAGGGTTTCTTGTATCTAAACTTACAAAGTGCAGTAAGAATCCTTTGCTTTTTTTTTTTCTATGTCTTTGTCCCCGAAGAGCTGCTGTTCCTTCTCCCAGGACAATCTGTTTCAGGACTTTTTTTTTTTGTTTCCTGCCACGTATTTTTCTTTATGGAATTTTTCTTCTCTCAACATCTGTCCTAGAGCCATGCATCCTTCCTTATCCCCATGCATATTTTCTTTGTCCTGCACTGTTGCTCTTTGTGCTGAGAAAAAACATACAGGGAGTTAGGTCATTGTTCCATTGAAACTGGAAGCCACTGAGTCATTTGTCAAATATGAAGATTTTCTTTTTTAGTAGAAAATTGTGGACATGACTGAATTGACATGGAAGTTTTGGCTTGCATCATTCTGTTTTTTAATGACAAAACCATTTTTAATACAATAATTTGGGGTCATTCAAAAATTATTTTGTTAACTAAAATCAAGGTAGGTCTGTATAACCTTCTTGCAATATCTGTTTTAAAAAACCAAAAGCTCACTTTAAGTTAAACTGACAAGATTCAAGTTTTTTTGGGGGGGGCATTTTCAGAATGAGAGGGTACTTTCTAAGAAATGTAACATTATTCTTAAATAAAAAAATCCTAGTATTTTTCCCCTATAGAAACGACTCGCACAATTTGACTTAATTTTCCAGTCTGGGATTTCAGTCTGTATTTCCCAGTAAATGTGCTATTAGTCAGAAAAGACTGTTTATCTCTTTATGAAGCTGTGACCATGTCTTTTCAATTTTGAATATTTGAGGTTTTAAATTTTCTCTCAAATATGTGAGCATATGACAAAAGGAGAAATTTTTAATGAGCCTTCAGTATGAGTCACTGTACCTGCTTCATCTGTGGTGTTGTGAGGCAAATTACTAAACATGCACACGTCTGGATACCCCCCCCCCCCCCCCCCCCCCCCCCCCCCCCGGCCCCGGCGCCCAAAAAACCCCCTTCCCCCCCCCCCCCCCC
>JANIJG010003695.1:0-23007 GCA_024611175.1 Megaceryle torquata
TTTTTGTTTTTTTTTTTTTTTTTTTTGTTTTTTGGGGGGTTTTTTTGGTGGTGTGTTCTTCGTTTTTTTTGTTGGGTTTTTTCGGTTGGGGTCTGAGGGGGTGGTGTTGTTGTTTTTTTTGTTTGGTAGTTGTTGGGGGGGTGTTTCTTTGGTTGCTTTTGGTTTTGTTTTCTAAATTGAGGCATGGGCAGGTCCCTGCCTAGGGAAGAAGCAGAAGGTGAGACAACATGTGCTGGTGTCAATAGTTTTGCCTGTGGATGGGCCATCTCCAGCATCCCATGTGGTTCCTGCATCCCACATGCTTGGCCCTATTTTTTTTTTTAGCCCATTTTGAAAGGAAGATGTTTTATATTTTCCTTAGTCCCCCCTATAGGAGGAGGCAGCCGTTGTAAGAGGAGCACAAGATGATAATTTGGCTTTCAAGAGCAAGACACACAACCACGGCTGCCAGAAATCGATCCAAGGCTCTACCGCCCACTCCAGACAGGCTTTTCTTCAAGAACATGAATAATCCTCTGCAAAGTAATGGGACTATTCATCTCTTGAAAGTTCCTTGCAGGCTTAAATCCCTTGCTGAACAGGGGGGGCCACATGTTCAGCTGCATTTCCAGTAAATTAAAATTCAGCTTGTTCTTTTTCTAAAGAGAAACACAGAGACTATCAATCGATAAATTTACCAAAAGTTTTATGGCACCTGGTTTTCTCAGTAATAGAGTAACTACTGCCCAGATACAGTTTAAGGCATAATCTGCAGATCAATAACACTTCTGATTTATAAATAACATTAACAAAAGGAGCAAGGACATATATGCTTGAAAGAAAATGAAAACTTTCTCCAAAGGATACTTCCAGCATAATTCTCTAAAATTAAGACCGCACATTTCAAAGGCTGCACGTGGAAACCAACACAGAATATGTTATCTAACAAAGCTGAAGATTAATCTTCATCATTACAAGGTTGCAACTCACCTATTCTGCAACTCTCTGTGAAAAAGTACATGACCCTCCTGGTGGCATTTCCCAAGTATTAACTTCTCTTAACTCCAGAATCCTTTCTTCCAAAGGGAACTCACCACCAGAGACACCTCCCATGGGAACACTGCCACACAAGGTACTTCCTTACTGCAAATGTTATGCTTATTATAGAGCCTTTCCTAGGCATGAAAAACACAGGTCAGAGAAGATTATAAATCCTATCACCTGACAATTTTTTCAATTACTGCGCATGTTAAAATGATGCTATCACAAATAGGTTGCAAGAGATATGTTGGAAAAAATCTATTAGCTTACTGTAAATTTATTTAAGTTGGGAATTCACGCCTTGCAGAATTTTACCATTAGTCCTGAGAATTAGTTTATTGCTGGGCAGGAAAGGCAGAGTCCATGAGGGTCATTTCAAAGACATACTGCACCATGACTTGTCTAAAAAGGCCCCGATCAAGGTATTTAATGTGTTAGTGAGTCTTTGAGTAAGTGCTTGCCTCTACAGAGATACTCTGCTGAATAAGAAAAAGGCATCACCTTTTTCTAAACCTTCACATTGCTTCTCCTCCCTTCCACAGTCTCTTCTTGCAGTGGAAGCACAGATGCATTTGAGAGGTTACAACAACTTGTGTACAATTATTCAATTGCTTTGGGAATCAACACCTGGTTTTTCTATATCCATGGAGAAAAATCAGGGGGGAAAAGAGCTTAGATTCAAATACAGAGATGTCTGGTCCAACAGCAACAGCTTTCCCTACCCCATGCCCACCACTGCTCCTGCCAGGAAGAATATTTTTTCTTGCAAAGCTATTCTTTGTTTACTTCTTGTCAAGATTAAAAAAAATTCATTTCCTGTGAGGTCTGCATTTAACCGACTGGCTCAAGAATGTCAGAGATGGATCCTTCTTGATAATGGAGTAATGGGAGTTTTTACAGCCTCTAGAGATGGCAAGAAGAGCCAGCACATTTTCCACTATCTGAACTGATCATTTGCTGTTTATCTTCTGAAGGCATCAGCAAAGGAGAGCTCACAGACTGTCAGCACTCACTACAGCTCAGCCACTGCACAGCCACACAAGCAACACGAAAGGGATGGAGGGGAAAAAGAAAGGAATTAAACACTGGCAGCCCAGAGTTATGCCTACATCCTTAACACACCTCTGAAAGTCCACAGGACTTGGCTATTTTCATCTGACCCACAGGGTAGTAGAAGGCTCAGATCTGGGTTTGGACCTCACTCACCCAAGTTGTAGCTGAGCTCGAACAGCATGCAGCACCATGGCATGGAGAAGCGTGTTGGAAAGAGAGACGTGGGAGACCCGTATGCCTGGCACTAGGAACAAATTTGGCTCTCAACATGGATGAGGAGGGGTGAGCATTTATGTACCACCCCATTTTTATATCAAAGTACCTTTCGTACTTGAAGTAAATAGCATAGTTCTGTACATGTTGTCACGTTTTGTTTTCAGCTTTTCATATAAGACCCGAGGAGCTTCCTGGAGGTCCCTCAGAACAGTTTCCCCCTGACCTGGGAATAAAGGGTAAAGCACTGGGGCAGCTTTGCCCTAATTGTTGAGTAGTCTGCACCCTTTCATCTACGATGCTCTGAGCCCCTTTGGTGAAATCTGCACCCTCTGTCAATCAGCTAACAGAGGGACCTTTGCAGGAAGGGAAAGAGCTGGGGCCAGCCAGAGGAGCAAAGATGGTCTACAACATCCTGCACCCACAAAAGCCTTCCTGGGAAATGCACTCAACCACACTGCAACACCACGGCTCCCCACCCCATGTGCTTTTCGATTAAAAACCACTTCACGGGCTCTCGTCATCTTCAGGACAGGCAGAGAAAGCAAGTGAGCAAAAGGGACAGTGTCACAGGCACAGTGAGGGCTGCAATGGGCTCATGGAGATGGAGTCAAAAGCAGAGTGAAAATGCTGTCAGCGAGCAGACGGGGAGGCCTCGCTCTGCTGCTGCCACTTCTCCCTCATCGCGGCCCGTTCACTGTGACGGATTTTGGAAAAGCTCCTCCCGAGTTCCAGAAGCAGCAGCTCGAAGCATATCCACACGGACACAGACCCAGCCTTTCTCTAAAGCACACGAAGCTGGGCACAAAGCACTCCTTTCATTTTTCCCTTGCAAACAGCAGCCCACTCTGTTATTGCTAAGCCTGAGGTTGTGCTGCGAGCCCCCCTCCTTCTTTCTGTTACCAGTTTGATGGCATTTTAAATGCCTGAGAAATCTAACGTGCAATAAAACTACAGTGACAAAACCAAAGCTGGCGATGGAAAAAGTAGATCCTGCCCAGAGTGGCTGTGTGAGGAGCATGTTAGAAGGCGTCTGGAGCAAGAGTCATTAAAGTTTGCAAACGTGCAGCTCTCTGCTAACTCCCTGCAGACAGCAAGCCCCTCCTCAGCCCAGACAAAGAGCCCATGGACGCCAGCACTGTAGAATCTCCTCATAAACACTTCCATTTTAAGCCAGTTTAACTGGAAAAAGGTCAAAACCAGTTAACAGCACAACATGTGTTATCGGTTAAACAAAGTTAGCAGCTATCAGTTAAACAAAGAGCACTTGGACACAAACCAATCAAAGAATCCTCTGTATTTCAGGCACCCAGATTAAACTCTAATACCCTACCAAGACCCTGTGTTTTATGTGTGGTCTCCATGAATTCTTCCTTGGGTGTTTTGTTGTTTGGGTTGGTTTTTGGTTTGTTTTTTTTTTTTTAACTGCACGTGAATGAATTAACCATCCAAATAAATACAACTTCCAAAAAAATGAGTAACAATGTAAAGAGCTAGAAATGTCATCTACCCCTCTGTTGCCCAGAGCAGCTGCTGGGTTTCTGATTTCCCATCAAGTACCATCTAAATTACTGCCAAATTTGTACAGAGAGCCAGCAGACTTTTTCCCACCTGAAAGCTCAGAGATACCCTCAAATACGTACTTTATGAGAAAGCTTGTTCCTTGCACACTAAATGTTTTCATACCATGTCATTTTAGGGATATAAATACAGTTGGGATTCAAACTGGTGTATTCCCCATTCCAGTAAGTGATATTTATAGCAAAGTTTCACCTTTGACAAAGGCAGAATCTATTCCCAGCCACTGGAATTGCTCTCACATCTTGCACAATCTGTTGTTTTCCTGCAGCTCTAGCTTTGGAGAGAGCAGATTACATAAAGACCTCAGTTTACAATTAAAAACCAAAACAATCCAGCCCTCAATGCTGTGGGAAAAAGCTTGAAAATGTGACCTGTAGTGCTGGAAGACAAGAAAAGCAAATTAAGGAAAACCTCACAATGTATCATTTTTCAAGCTTACCAATTTTAATGCTGATCACATTGTTCTTAGGGCTTTAATCACAATTTTGTAATGCCCCAAGGTTATGGGAACAGAAAACCACATGCTTCCACTCAAATGAGAGCAAAACATTTTACAGTCATCTTTCCTACAAAGACACTATGTTTCATCCTAATCTTTGTCTTCCCCCTAGAACAAAAAATTACCAAAGACTCACAAAGTCTCACTAGCTTAAGATTCAGAGAAGTGACACAAAGACCTCAGCATCTTTTTTCTCCCCTTTTTTTTTTTTTTCCACAGTATCAGGGTAATCCTACCTCAATTTGAGGGAGTCCCAGCCTTTACCTTCATAAATTAAGAAAAACAATCCGTTCTAAAACACAGGGGTCTTACTCTTCCCTGTTTTCCAGGCTGACATCCAATTTATCACCCAGACCTTACAAGTGGCATAAGCCCAAAACACGATTTCCAACAGGCCCAAACCACAAACAATTCCTCCCAGATGCAGCACTGGAAAATTGGCCACATTTTGCCCTAGGGTTGAGCAGTGCCAGAGCTGGGGAGGGGGGGGCCACAGGCCCAACACCTCCTGTGAGGGCTGGGGCTGCCCACCCACCCTGACACCGGGATGCAAATGGCACTTCCTGAAGCAGCCACACTTCAGTGTTCACCTCCAGAGCTAGGAAAGGAAAATTATGGAGAAAAAGGTTCTTTCCTTTGCTCCTCAATGAATCATTAGCTACAGTTCCTGTCCTAAACAAAGTGTTTCTGCTGGCCTAAGCAGCATTGAAAGTAATGCAAACTAGACAGGAAAAAAAAAAAAAAAAAAATAGAGTTAGCAAATGGCAAGATCATGTTTAGCAATGCCAGTGCATTAGCCTGCATGCAGCAGAAAAAAAAAAGAAAGGGGGGAAAGAATCACAGGAAATGTTAAGGGCTCTTATCTGGGCTTTGCTACTTTACATTTTCTGCTGTCAAGTGTGAAGTTAAAGCTGAAAATCCCTCGTGTGCATACGGTTATTTCAACACCACCAAGCTGTTACACCACTTTGGCATCCCCATGCAAACACCATGAGCAGGGAGGCACAGCTCAGCTGTAAGCAGAGCGAGCCCAGCCCTGGAACATATACAAGAGCCATTTGCTTTGGTGTATCGGAAATCAAAATAATTTGTTCCACAGAGTGACACTCGCTGTAGAAGGTGGCCATTTCTAAAAGCACTTTGACATGGATTCGACTGCACGTGCTCCAACACAAGGCAAAAAGGGTCTAGCTTAAATCCCCAGCCATACGAATGCTCCTGCTGAGCATGGAGGTGATCTGCAGGAGCCACCCCAAGCCACCAGTGGTCTCAGATCGTATGGGATGTGCATCCCCACTGGCACCTGCACCTCCCACAAAGCCCAGAGAAGGAAGCCCTTCCATGGTGGATCCTGCAGCACTGTCCTCTGCCAGAGACCTCTGATGGCCACCACCAGCCAGAGAAAGGCTTCTTTCACCAGAGGACTTGATTTGAGAGTTTTCTTTGTGCTTGTGCTAGACAGAAGAGGGTAGATGGAAAAGAAAGTATATGCAAGCGAATTTTCTGGTGTTTAAAAAAAAAAATCAACATGTAAACAAACAGAGCATCACTTCCATTCAAACAAGCAAATGCTAAACTGCTTCTCGCATTCCTGCGTAAAGCCACTCCTGCAACACTCCACTTCTTCCAGCCCAGGCCTGAAATCTTAAAACCCTGTCTGCAGAAAGAATTAGGCTGGATTTATTGCAAACACCTCCTCTGGACACATGTAAAGCAATCTGAGAGCACCTAATGGATTTAGGATTTAGCTAAATTGGTGCAACACAATAAAAAGATTAAGAACATGGTCAATCACAAGCAATTGAGTTAGTGCATCCTCAAAAAGCTACCAGCCATCAGCAAGGTCCAAGAGTAACAACCAGATGGGACAAAGGGGAGCAGAAATATAGGGCAGAGGTTGGGGTTTTCTCTGAGGGAAGTCTAAGGAGCCGCACAGAGCAGCTGGCATGGCAGGCACACAGAGCTGCCCTCACTCTTCTGCTATCCAGCACCCACCCTCGCCTGACTCCCCTGCCCACCCAGTGCATCCCTGGTGAACGCTGCAGAGAGACCGTGTTTCCCATGCATGTACCACCACCACCAGCATCTCTTTACAACAGCTAAGAGGTGTGCTCTTCATTTTTAACAGAGGAAACCTTTGGCGTCATGAAGCATTTGGTCCAAGCTCATCTCTATAGGTAAGAAAACTCACTACATTCATCTCAAAGCCTCACCCGACTTTACTATATTTCACCAAATGGTACCGCAACAAAACACTATGTGGGGCTGGCTCTATGAGTTTCACGTGCTCTGAATATGCAGGGCCTTTCTGGAGCTTGGTAAGGTCGATTTTTTCTCTCTTTCACTGTGTATTTCCATGTGCTTCCCAGAGTCTTCTTCCCCTCCAGCTCCATTTCAGCACACTTTGTCAGGGAATGTGGGGAGTGGATTACACACCAGTCTCCCTGCCTGCTGGCTGTTGTCCTCCAGCTGGGCAGAGACATGGCCCAGTATGGTCTTTGGGTAGTTGACAGTAATTCAACACAGAGAACTTAGGGCAGCAAATTCCACCAGCACTTTAAAAGCTCAGCACCACCCTGTCCTGGCTGTAGCATCTTCCCAGTTTCCAAGAAAAGGCTCATGAATGGGTTTGTCATAAACGTCTTTTTTGCAGTCCAGGAAAAAAAAGCGTGCACTACATTCTGGTTTCATGTTCACAGAGACTCTACACAAGAGCAGAGCCAGTCAGCCAGTCTCTTTCTTAGCAACCTATCAATCACACTCCTTCCTGCACCACTTGTCTCCAAGCAAACAGAAACACTAATAAACTTTCTCCTAATGCACTGAACCTGCACATCTTTAGTTTAAACAAGTCCTATACTATTTCTATTAGTCTTTACCAATATATAAGCTATCTTCATTTCAGAAGAAGCCATCCATATTCCTCAGTCTCAGAACAATTATTTTTTCAAACAAGTTGCAATAAGAGGTTCCCCATCATAGTTCCCATTCCACGTGAGAACACAAGTATCCAAATATTTGGGTGGTTGGAATTATGTAATAATAGCCAAGCTTATTGCTTCATTTTGTATCAAACTTAGTGAGGCTTCCAGGCATTTACAGCGCCAGCAGCCCTTCCCTTACTGTAAAATCTTTTTTTATTGACAATTCAATCATGTCAGGTTTGGAACAGTAGACGCACTGATTTGATCAGCTATCATTGGATTTACAATATATAAATGACAGCACCATATCTGGCCCGTGTCGCAAGCAGCTGCCTTTTATCGATTTATATTCTACTAGCAAGGAAGAAAAATTGCAGCACAATGTAGTGGTATAGTCTCAGATCAATACCAATTTTTTTCTTAATGACACGAAGGCCAAGATAAGGACAGCATAAGTCAAAGCCAGACAGATCAAATTTGCCCAATATCCCTTTCAATTACGGAGGTACATACGCAGGGATATGTAACATTAAAGCTAAGGGGAACATTATCAAAACGCTTTAAAATTACAACAGGCTTACAAGGTTGCCTAACGTCCTCACCGTCCCTGGGAATCATGATGGAGAACCCAGGGCTGCCTGGCTCCATCAGCCACTGCTCTGCCTTGCCAGCCCTTGATGCCTGCAGGCTGAGGCTCCCGGGAGAGCCTGCAAGAGAAACTCCACTGCCACAAGGTAGGGGACTCTGGTTTGCTACTAACAAAGTCACAACAGTCATGGCTACTGATATTTGCTCCATGGGTACAGCTTCAGCAGTGCCCAGTGCAGCAGGGTGCTGGCATGGGGTTGTTGGTATGTGGGGTAGCACCAAATCATCACTGATGCAAGTAAAAAGATGAGTAAAAAAGGCAGCAAATAGCATTTGAGTATTCCTCCCAGCAATTCCCTTCGGGTTTAACCCTTCTCCTGCGATGGCCAAGGCGCAGCGAGGATGGTGTGCAGTGCCACCTCCCCACCCTTCAGCAAATGACACCCCTACCCCCAGGCATCACCCCAAAGTGACCGAGGAGGGGGTGCAGGCATGCACGTGTTTAGATCCTCTCTAGTACCAACCAGTCTGACCCTGTATCACCTCTAGGACTGTATGTTTAGCTTGGCAGCAAGAGAAACCCACCTGACAAAACGCTGCTCTTCACAGCACATCAGTGGCACAGCCCGGGCAGGCACCATGCAGCTCAGGCACATTTCCAGCCATTGCAGGAAGTGCCAGCATGGCCTTTGGGATTTGGGTTCTTCAAGATAAAGCATCTCTCTTTAAGGTTCAATCCATCAATAGAAAACTCCTAATTATTCCAGTAGTGTCAACATTTCATAAATTCAATCATTGCTTAATGAGGAGTTATGAGCAAGCCCTTTCTTCATTAACTCTTCTGTGAGACACAGGAACAGAAACTTCCCAGCCTAAGCCCTCCATACTTAGGCAGCTTAAATCCCCATTCTTAATTGGCAGCTGGAAAGCAGGGCTGTCATGATTTATACCTCTTCTGTACCCCTAGTTTTGATAATTACAAGTTTTGCGTGGCTTGTGATTAATCTATTTGCAGTGTATGAATTACAAATCCAAACACATTTGGAAATGAAAATTCATGTGCAAGCTGAAGTAAAACGGGCAACAAAGTACAAATCAGCCTGAGGCTGCAGTCAAAACAATGGTGCCCGAGATCATCCCTGAAATCTGGTTTGGGGGATTTAAAAAAAAAATAACAGGAGTTTAAAGTTCTCTCCTCACTCTGTTTCTGGAGGCAGCAAGGGGCAAAAATGCTTAGATAATTATTAATTTATATGACCTTGATGTGCATACCTTCCTTGTCTCTTCAATGTGCATTTAGAGCAGCTGGTGTGAAAGCACCATCTAACCAAGGTGTGGGCGTGTGCACAGTTAACAAGACAACACATTTTTTAAAAGGTAAGTGGAAAGGAAATCAGATTACTCTTGCTGACTCACAGAATCACAGAATTTCTGAGGCTGGAATAGACCTCCAAGATCATCAAGTCCAGCCTATGACCCAACACCATGACATCAGCTAGACCATGTCACCAAGCACCACATCTTTCCTTAAACACCTCCAGGGATGGTGACTCCACCAGCTCCCTGGGCAGTCCATTCCAGTGTCTGATCACCCTCTCTGTAAGGAAGTGCTTCCTAAAATCCAACCTAAGCCTCCCCTGGCGCAGCTTCCCATGAAGTTAACTGAACCTCTCTCCTTACTGGTGCTGTCTTCTGGGTGTCCTGAGCTTGCATACAGTGACCACTGCAGGAAGGACCAGCTTCTGACCATGGAGGCCAAAGATGATCAGCCCTGAGGTACCTGGGTGACATGTGCAGGATCCCCAGAGGAGGAGGGACCACTCACTGTGCCAACAGCTGATGCAGCAGGACCCCCTCAGGTACAAAGGACCCAGTGGTCCCAGTATGCGAGATCGCCACCCAGGCACATGCAGGACAGGACCACCCCAGCATGTCACAGCTCAACGTGGCTGTTGCCATTCTGCTTCTTGTCCTGTTTCATGTGCCACAGTGTCCAACACTAATGCTTCCAAAGACAAACAAGAAATGGGAACTGGCTTCAGGAGGCACTGACAGCCTTCCCTGAAACCCCCCAGAAACACAGGTATCAGCCACGTCCCCAGGTTCTCTACCCTGGGCAGCTGCAATCCAGCTTCACCATCAGCTGACCTGGAGATTACAGACCCCCATTTCCAACTTCTTGTTCAGAGAACAATTTCACTATAACATAAGTAGCACTTGGACTAATGCTGGGGTTTTTCCTGCCCTTCATTTCAAGACCATTACAACCCATCCTATAAATCAGCGTGTCCTTTTACTGCCATTACCCTGAAAAAAAAAATAAATAAAGGCCATGAAGCAGTGAAACTTTTCATTTGACAGCGGCCACGTTCCATAAGTGACTGGAAAATGTTACATCCACTCCAAAGAACAAGCACCAATTTTTAAATACCCAACAGAATTGGAAATTGTCTCATCCTTTTGAGAGATTACTTCTTTGGAATAAATATTTATTGATGCCTATATCCCACCTACTTAGTCATTTACTTTTTAAAAAATATGCACATTTTAAAACAGGTTTACTTTTTCTTCCATCATGAAAAATGCAGGCTGCATTTCCCATTCATGAGGGTTTCATTTTTAATCTGCCATCTCAGGCAGGTTTGGTCTGCATTTGTGGCAAGGATAAGCATGAGAAAAATAAAACTTTGCTTTTCAAAGAAAGACTGAAAAAAAAAAAAAGAAATAAACTCTAAGTCTCCTCACTGTGTTTGCCTCAGAGAATCCCACAAGTCCTTGTGGCAGCAGATGCAATTTGATGTTCATACCGGGTCCTTGAATCACATTGTTCCCAGAGCACATTAACTTGACATTTAGAAATACTGTTTTTGAAAGCCATTTGAACATTAAGGAGTTCCTGGCTATTTCTGATCTGCAGAGCAGCAACAGAAATGAGGGTGATAATTAATTTCTCCCCTTCAGAAAAAGGAAAAAAAAAAAAAGAATGTCAGTTTTGAATAAAAGCTTTCCTTGGAACACAGCAAAACGCATCCCGTGAACCCAGCAGCAGAGATATATGGCAAGTGCCATGGCTGTGCCAACTCTCCATTCAACCAGCGCGGTGTGAAGTGTGTGCTGGGGAAGATGGCTCTTTCTTGGGTTTTGGGGTGCACCCTGCACGCAGAGCACACTGGCTTGGGCTCCCCCACTTACAAATTTGTTCCCAACAAACCCACTTGCACCAGTAAGCTCTGCTGAAAGGCAGAAGAACCAAGCACGCGTGCACCAGCATGCAACACAAGGCATCTCAGCACAGCATGCTCAGGAGCTCCAGCTGTCACCTGCCTGGACAGGGAAGGAGCTTACCCCAGCCTAGGGCCATGCAACGGTCTATTTTAAAACGATTTGCCCAGCTGGTGGAACTGCTGCCCCAAACACAGAGAAAAGGAGTTAAACCACATTTACTATGTGGAAGACAGCAGCCAAGCATCCACTCTGCCAGCTGAGGGCAAAGCGATGCCACCTGCAGAAGGCTGAGGGAGGACACACTCCTGTGCACAGCAGTTAATTCCCACGAGGCTGCACTGCAGGAAGGGTGGACAGGTTAGCAAAAGCTTTTGTGTGACTTCTGTATTCTTCCTTTCCTCCCCAGGCACACCCATGCCAAAGTATTATGGATAAAAGTTACAGCTAAAATAATTTATTAACTAATAAAACAGCATTAAAACAAGTAATGGCATTTTGCAAGAATCCTGGCTGTCTGATAATAATAATAAAAAAAAAATGCCCTAACATGGAAGGTTGCAAAACACCACCACAAAGTGCAAATCAGGACAGTTGCCTTGGGCAGAGTCAGGTCTCAGACACATCTTCGGTCTCTTCTGTAGGACACCAGCCATTAAACTCAGAGCCCAATTCCTAACCTAGGCAGCCACCAGATCGATTATAGGACATCTGCAGCTGCCAAGTACAGCACAGGAGAGGCCAGAAATCATCTCCCCTGCCTCGTGCAGGAAGATGTACTTGATGCTTCTCAGTTGCACCTTTCTCTCCTCCACACCCTGCTTATGCCTCACTGGTTGGGGAAATGTCCACTTGACCCATGCCCAAGATCACCCCACCTTTGAGCCACTCCCTGCCCCTTGCCGTCTCAGCACCTCTCACAAGGACTCAATCCAGAAGCAATACAGAAGACCCTGCCACAGGGAATAAGAAGGCAGCATGTGTCTCTTTTTTTGGCCAGAGCATAAAAAAGTAAAAAAAAGTCTGGATCCTGTGTTGCCTCAGATCCGAGGCATCATTCACCCAGTTTGCATTGTTTTCAGGACTTTCTGAACAGGATGGTGAACTTAACACTGCAGTATGGCAACTGGAGATCTATTGCATTTAAAAATAAATGTTTTGCAGACTTGCAGGAGGGATGCCAGGGTGATTTACACGCCAAAGAATGCCCAAGGCTAAAAAGCTGCTAAGAGAAATGCTGGAAACTTGCCTCAGCAGGAATCTCTTCCTCACCTCTCCACAAAGAGCTCCTGGCTCAAATGGCAGCCCAGCAGTGTTGTAAAAAGAGGTCTTTAATACCCTTCTGTCTGCAAAACAGACTTCCAAGCAGAGAAGCTAATACCTCCCTATCCAGCACTGAACTGCCGTAGGGATGTGGCAGCCAGCCCAGCACAAAGGGCAGGGGCTGTCCCCAAAGCCCTCTGTCCTGCAACTGGTAGGAGGACATCAGAAAAGGGGCACATCATCAGAGCAGCCCCCAGGCTGCTCAAGATCACACAAGGGACTGAGCAGAGTGCAATAAAAGCAGCAAGCCAGCAATCATTAGCAGTTATTGTTCTCACTGGGGTAATATTTTTTCCTTTTTTTTTTTTTTTTCCCTTTTTAGAACAATTTCTGAATTCTACTGCCTTGAAGATGCTCAAGGAGATACCGAGCAATCTAAATTAACAATCCTGAATTAAGACTCCTGTAATTCTTCCTGTCTGAAGATCATGAAAAAGATTGTGTGCTCTGGAGCACATCTGTCCCCCCGTGGTAGCCACACACTGTCCTCCGTGCTGGAACATCTTCAGGTTACCAAAGGACCAGGAACAAGAACAACTAAGCTGGGCTGAGATGCCTTCAACAAAGAGGCAAGGACAAAAGGAGAGGAAAGAGAGCAATGCATATGGCTGAGTAGAAGCAGAGAGAAAAGACCAACAGCAGGAACTCTGTGCTCCTCGCTCATCCTCTGCCTCTTCAAGGAAAAGACATAATCCCACAGCCCCCCTTCACCTGTGCTGCTGCACTGTGCTACTTACAGTACCGTTAACTGTGACCTGTGATTGCAACTGATAATTGTTTCCTCTGCTTTGAGCAAGAAGGGTATGAGGAATTCTTATATGAGGGTTATGAATTTTTGACATCTAGTCTTGACTGACAACTGACCCCAAAAAGTCAGCAAGGCAACAGGCACACACTCTGCTAAATCCAGACGGGTGTACCTGGGGAGAGGGGACTTGCCTCCCTTTCCAGAATAAGGCATAAACAGCTTCACTCCAGCCTGCACACACCACTCTGCTCACAGTTAAACAGCATAATTCTTAATTCAGGCACATTCATGTAGAGTAAAACATGCTGCCTGCAGAAAAGTGGTGTTTACTTAGAGACTCAGCTGATGGGCTAGAACTGTTCCCACTGCGTGCTCTGATGCTATACTACTGACAGAGCAGGCGTTTTCCTGCTTTTCCTATATTTCCTCTAAATCCTAAACAGATGGGTTTGTTGGATGGCTAGTCACCCAAATCTGCCACATTAGAAGCAACAGGAATCCAGCCCAAAAAAACTTTTCCTTTATAAGGCTTCTTTCAACAGACACACACACCCCACACCCAGATCCACTGATACCAAGAGGCAAGCGATGCAAGACAGAATAGCTGTTCCAGACATCCACAGGGTAGTGTTATTCAGACAGAAAACATATGTTTTCTTCACTTTAAAAAAATATAAGATGCATAAAACAGGAGTACAGTTCAGGCGGTCCAATAAACCCCATGTGTTGAGTTAACATCAGTACCTGCAAGTTCCCTCTGACAGACCCTCTCCAAGGTATTTCCACATTTCAGATTTGCTTTCCCCCTAGGAAACAAAGGATTTAGGGGTAAGGCACCAGTTTGGCTGCCAGCATTGCCTCTGTGTTCTGCATTATCAGATTCAAACATTTTTACTTACTGAGCCTAAGGACAAACAGTGTAGCTGCAATTGCCGATACCCCATCAACTGCTCTTTGCCATGTACAAACACCCAAAGCCACCTTCCAAAGGAATATGCTAATATCTGTCATTCAGGCAAGAAGAAAGCGAATCTAAAGTGTTATTAAGGACGACTGACCCCGGCTCTTTGGAGGGGGCTGAAGCTGGTGACTGACAGCTACATAAATGCGTGGAACTTATCAAGATGAAATGTGTAATTGCGCACACACGATGCCACATATGGGGCATTCCAGCACAGTCAGCCATCTGCAGGAAGAGAATATTTTAATTTCACACAGAAAAGGCAAAGAAAAAATAAAAAGAGGGTATTTAATATTTTCCTCATTCTAATTCTTTTTGGCCTCTTGCATGAATTTTTACTAACAATTCAAGACAGACAACACGTGTTCTGGTTTGAACAGTTTTCTTTCTCTTGTGTTACTGAAAAGAAGCTTTTTTAAAAGAGGAGCTGTGATTTTGGACCAGCACAGTCCCATAACCACCAAGCAACACAGGACAGAAGCTGTGAAGGAAGAATAAGCAACAACTTTCAGACAAATACTCTATTTTAAGCTCATGATTAGTGGGGCATATTCTCCCTTCTCAATAGTTATTATTCAAACAAGCCCAATACAGACAATTCAATGATGAAAAAAATTAAGGGGATGAAGAGGAGGATGCTGTCTGATTTAGCTAGCATCTGGCTAGCGGTCCAGTGTGCAACAGCTGCCTCGCTCTGTGAATAGCTGCAGCCCAAATTACAGGCTACATTCTACTCTCTTACACCAGCCACATGAACGTCAGCATAAATCCAGGCAAAGTCTGATGCAAGTTTCCCAAGAATTATTCAACTTTAAAGTAACTTTCCCATATTCTACCCTGACCAACCTCAAATGCTCCAGAGAGAACCAATTCCATTTCATACCCGCTGGTCAAAAAATTTCAAACAGACTCGAGTAAAACTGCTGTAATTAAGCAGCCTTCTCGGGAAGCATGACTTCGCTAGCAGAAACAGCAAAGCGACTGCCTGCAGTCCCTGCTAAATTTAGTAATGGCTATCCAAAGAGAAAATGCTGCCCAGGATTGCTGATTTCTTCCTCCACCAGCCCCATGGCTGCTGGCAGGCTGTGCTATTGGGATTTTCTTATTATTTTAATTCTTTTTATGCGATACCTCAGTTAAAATGTAACCGCAGCAAGTCCCTTCAGCACGTGAAGTGCAAGCATCTGTCAAAGTGACAGCAGAAGCAGCACGATCCCTTCGGTCCAGGCAAACCATTGTAAAGCCTGCTTCCTCCTGTCCACTGCCAGCTCCCATGTGCAAGCGCTGAGCCAGAGCTCCTGGGACAGTGAGGCTGGAGCCAGCAGGTAGGAGAGAAAGGCTGTGATGCTCTCAGAAGCTGATGAGAGCACTTGAAGGGGCACACAGTGGTATATATCCAACAGCCTTCCACTTTCCAAATGCCATCACATTCCATGGTGCAGAGGAATCTGGCAACAGGCTCAGCAAGCTGTGATGGAGAGGGAGGGAATAACCTGGGATCCTACTCGGAGCAGGACCCACCACCAGCATGTCCCAAGGTCCCTTGCCAACAGCACGCACAGCAGGTGCTCCCCAAGGCAGGTTGATACCTCTCTCAGCAGCGACAAAATCAATGGAGACAAGGGGGAAAAGTAACACAGAGGAGAGCTGGGTTTGGGACAGACGGACAATGTTTTGCAGCAGAGGGTTTATGATCACCAAACTCGTACTCATTGCGTGCCCACACAAAGCAGTAAAAATAGAAGAGTGATTGGGCTAAAAATCAAGACTGTTTAATAAAAGCATGTCAGACTCATTTTATTTATCTCCTGACATCTTAGGCTGTAAGGCAAGACTGGGCTGGGTTTTCAAGCCTCTCCCTGCAGTTACTCATGCTAAGTTTTTGTTTGGAAAAAGTAAACAGATGAAACAACACCAAAAAACCTCTTCACTAACTGGATAAAACTGGAAGCAAGTTCCTTCTTTTAACAGCATACCAAATGTTGTGAGAAAGCTACCTCTGCTGTTAAACAATGACCTCTCAAGTGTTCAAATGGAATTAAATATTTTTCCAACAGCTAAATTCACAACAGCACCCGACCTCACAAGTGGTTCACTAAGTTCAGGAGAAATGCTCAAACTTCTGTGCCACTGCAGGCTGGAAAAAGCTTCAGTGCTCTGTGGAGGCCAACTGAGACTTAGCATTCAATCTGCATTTTAAGCTGTAGGAATGACAAGCTTTGCTAAACCCTGACCTTCACAACCAGTGTGAATTCATAAGGGATTTTATCTTCATGTCATTTAATACTCTGTAATTACCACAGCATTCAACAGCACCCAACTAGTTGCCATGTTTATTTACAGCCTAGTGTAGAGTAGAGCCTAGAGTAGTAGTTAGAGAACATAAAATTCTTTTTTTTTAACCTTTCAAAATGGGTAAAGAACAACCACACTTCCATTTACCTGCAAACCAGGATAAAAAAGGAGGGGATGGGAATAGCAGGAACCAAAGCCTCAGACCAACAAAAAGAAGTGTTTTGCATTATTAATAGGATTTCTTTCATATGCTCACCTACATCCCTTAACATAAACCCCTTTATCTTTATTGCACAAAATAATAATAAAAACCTCACAAGCTCATGTAGCCAAGCCACTGGTGTGCACATTGCCACCAAACACAGAGCGCCCGGGTCTCTCCGTGATGACAATCAACATTATCTTCTCATGCAACCCTGCAATTCTCTGCAGCTGCCTCCTTCCCCTGTACCAACCCCAAAGTGCTGAGTGAAGCCACAGCAGCGGGCAAGGAGAGGCGCTGAACAGCGGTGAGCACAACAGATTTTTGAGAGCTCAGAGACACGCTTTTGGGTGGCCACCACTCCCTTCACCCAGCACCAAGCAATATTTTCACATAATTAAGTGATATTTATGGATAGACATTTTGGGAGGCACATCAAGTCCCCAGAGGCTGGTGAGAGCCACTTAGGCATGATGTTCTAGGACCATACGTTGGGCTGTGTTCCAACTCTCTAGTCCTTGCTACGGGCCACCCAGGCTGTCATCCAAGGACAGGTATCAAACATCTGCCTGAACAAGGAGATGGATTGGATGTGCTTTATTTCTACCATATCACTTCCCTTCCCAACGAGACACACACACACACATATATATAACATATTCCCTGCAATTCAACTGAATGAGAAAAATCAAGTTGCAGTTGGTTTCTTCAGTTTTCCCCAGCAAAACACAACTATGCATGAAATAAAATTCATTGCGTGGATTCTGTGCTGTCCCAGGAGGCAACCACAAATCCAGGTTTCTCTCCTGGTTATGATCAAAACCTCTTCAGTAATGAGCTGGACAGACCCACAGTCATTCCACAACAGTTGACCTGGGGCTGTGAGCAGAAATGAGCTGAAAGGCGTTTGAGTCTGAGATCAAGACAAGTAGCAGTATTGAGAAGTTGGGTGGTTTTTAAGTTACTGCTATGCATACTGCACTAAAAAGTGAGACAAATGTGAACACTAATATATTTTGATCATGAATTAAACAGACGAGGAGAAAAGTGTGCTCTTCAGAAGCAAGTGCTACAGGAAAGTAAATAATGAGTCACGTAGCCAGAAACAGGCATAGATCAAAAAGAGGTTTAAAGACAAACTAGACAGTTCAGTGCAGATAAGTGTAGAGTAATGATGACTTTGATGAGTCTTTATTACACATGCCTCTGTGTCAATGACTGCAAGAAACAACAAACACAAGAGGAAAGCTCCATTGACACTTGTCTACATCATTAATGAAGAACGAGAAATTGAAAACACAAACATCCTAAGGCTGAGAGCAAGCACAAGGAGGCTGCATTTGAGGAAACTCTGGGCAGACCCAAGGTAGGAAAAGCACTCCACAAGGCAGACAACATTTGAAATGTTCATACATCACCCCAAATATCAAACACTTTCACATTAGAGTTGTGCATGTTCAAGCCATTGCTCACTGGAGGATGGTGTTAGAGACAGAGATTCATCACATTTAATGATGTCAGTATGAAGCTTAATATCACAGTTATGTGCAGTTAAACATTACTGTACCCCATGAGCCCTATATGCCCTAAATCATTTCTGTTAACTCATGCATTTTGCAGGTGTCATCTGGTAGTCATTTCAAGCTGGTTCTATTGGTTTAACTGGTGCCCCCTGTAAACTTACTGACCCCAAGTTAATTCAATAAGTTGAACAGGAAGAAACCATACACGTGAACAGCACCAGCTAAATCAATAGGAAATCACCTCTTCATATAAACCCAGCATGGATCAGAACTGAGGGAAAAGACACCTTTGGAAACAGCAACACACCAAGGCAGAAAACCAGCAATGCTAACAAGAGATTCCATGACAGGGGAGAGGGAGCCAAAGGCAGAATGCACACACTGCATGAAGTGAGAGAAGAGTGGCTGGAGAAGCCAGCCCTAGGGCTTACAGACACGTGCTGGGGCAGGACACTGAGGAGCACAGGTAGCTTGGAAATTGGCCCAAGAAGGCAGACGGACCAGATGAGCTCCAGACATCTCATCCAGCTTAAATTATTCAGTGAACAGACTGGAAAGGTCACATCTATACAGGAGGCTCCTAAAGGGCAATTTTTTTCCCCTCTTATGGCTCTGTTTAATGCCCAGTGAGGATCAGAGGACTCGGTAACTCCATACTCCTCCAGCAATTCAGCATGCTGAATTTCTTGCACCATCTCCCACCTTTCACATTTTATATTCATTGCATGAATATTTTACAGTCTCTCCCATCACTGAATCACAAAGCCCAGTCCAAGTTGGGCAAGTCTGTATCACAGCTTTTATTTGTATTCACAAATACAGAAGAGAGGTCTGCCAAGGCACAGCCACTCCCGAGATCAAACACAGCAACAGGCACAACTCTTCTCAGCATCCCACTGCTTTCCAACATCATTCAGTTTTTACACTCAAAAAAAAAAAATCCCCAAAAGATGACACACATGGCAAATTTATGCCAAACAACAGTCAGGTGGCCTTAGTTTCATAGCCCCTTCTGAAGCAGACCCAGGACCCAGCAAAGGGTTCACAAATTAAAACCAACAGCTCTAGGCGGAAGCAGCCCAGGGACATCTCTTCAGACTGACCACTATTTCCACGTGAATTAAGGGACAAGAGAAGTCTCAGAAAAAGTCAGCATGAGAAGGGACACCAAAGCAGGGTGTGAGCATGCTGGAGATGCTGCTGACAAAGGGTGCACAGCTCATGGGCACTGTGGCGTGCACAGGGCAAACGGGACTGGGGCCGAGGACAGCACAAAACCTGTGGGCCACAGTAAAACTGCCATCCTTGGATAAGAGCATTTAAAGGGAAGAAAGCAGTGTCAGCATAAACCAGGATTAGCTGGTTTTTACAGATCATCTTTCTCCTAGTCTTACTGCTTAATGGACAGCAGACACAAAAACTCCCAGAGAAGGGGGCTGTATGAGACATTGCTGCTTAAAGGAAGGTATCATCACACCACCACCCACACCAAGCAGACGTCCCAGGGCAGTCCTACATAATGCTCCCTCCTCTGCTGGAAAATTCTCCTTGGCCTGAATACTAATTCAGTGGGGAGAGGGGAGGTTAAAAAACCTCTCAAATTTCTGGAGGACAAAACCAGAATTCAAAAGTCATCTTGACAAATTGAAGAGAGGATTCAATTAGCTCAGCTAAGAGTCTGGGGATGCCTGACAGCAGGAGCCTCATGGACCACAAACACCAGGATGGGCAGCACAGCAGAAAAAGCACCCAGGTCTGCTCATGGGCTAAGAACACACAGGCACAAGTTATGATTCAAGTGCCATATGTAAGACAGACTAAAATTTTTCTGCTCTTCATCAAAGGGCGAAATATTAACTGAATACTGAATCCACTCTGTTATGCCAGATGTTATGGAAGATGCAAGGGAGCTCCAAGAAAGCCCAGAAGAAGGGAGCTCCAAGAATAGGGGCTGGTTTAAGAAACAAACTGTATGGTTCATACTAGAGTCCAGTTTGGCTAAAATAAAGCCAGTTTCAAGCCTGTTGACACCGTTCACCCCAGCTTTCTATCAAGATGCAGTTTTTGAAAAGGTTAAACAGATGCCTCTTTGTCCCAGATAGCAACACAGGATGCTTCTTTCTCTAAAGAACATAATCCTAGAAGTTTTGGGTTTAATAGACATTTGAGGAAAGGGAAAAAAAAAAAATCAAACAAAACAGAGATATTAACAGTTCAAGTCTTCCTCCTTGAACCAAAAGCTACACAGTGAGTCTCATGATCTAAGGGATGGGGGAATCCAGAGGCTACCAGCTCCAAAGTATCACTTCTGAGATCAGACTGCCCTAGAGGCCTAAATAAATAAATAAATTAAAAAAAAATTGGTATCTCTTCACAGACCAGCCTGTGAGCAAGTCAACCATGAGCAGAGACCTGCAAGAAAGAGTTCTGGTATTTAAGTTAATACCAGACACCTGATACAAAACCAAAAGACAGATTAAGTGAAAAAGTTTATTTCTGTTGCATTGCTTCCTTTCTCTCCTCCCTGGAATAGTACAGGAAGGAGCAGGCTGGAGCACGTGTACTTCCACCTCCTGGCACCTGCCAGCATAATGCTTAACAGTTGTATTTGCTGACCGGTCTGTGGTAGTGTGCGACTCCTGGGACCAAGATGCTCATCTACCAGCCCAACTGTTGCCAGACTGTCCCCGTGGACCACGGCATTCAGTGCAAGTCAGTAGAGCATCCTGGCTGGGTTCCTGGATATCACTCCTCTTGCAAAACAAGGCAGAAATGCCAAGATGTAAAAATGCACCTCAATACAGCCAGCACCTTGGGGTCCCAGAGATAAAAGCTTGTTATTAGAAAGCTGTCGTGTGAGCCATAACAATGCAATGTTTGCACTGTCTTTATACACTGGAGGTTGCTTTCTGATTTTTTTTTTTTCTTGTAGGACAGAAAAAAATAATCCATTTTAGAGATAAATTCTATACAGCTTCTTGAAACGAAACTGGCTGATCCATTCTGCTGGGTGATCTGAGATGAAGAACTAGTCCCAGCCCTTGTGCTAAAGGCTGGCTTCCACACAGAGCTCAGACCAAGCACACCCTTCTGCTCCTGCCTCCGGGAGCTCTGGTACACTTCAGTCCAGGGACTGGGGAAAAAACCTGAAGACAGAGGCTATGAACTGGGATAACACCAGCCTTATGCAAAAGCAATACAGGCAGGAGGGTTTGGAGTTCTTAAAACAAAACAAAAAGTATCAAACCAACAGAATGGGAGCACCCACAGCTACCTTCACAGGAGGTGAAGCCACAGAAAGCCATTAGCAAGTGAATAAGATGAGCACCAAAAGCCCAAAGTCAGCCTGAGTGTTAACTCTCACATTTAGAAATATTATGCAATTTATTACATTGCAACTACCCCTGCCCTGCACAGCCATAATGAGGAGGTCGGGCATGCTCTGCCTCACTGGTTTTACTGTCTTGCTGGTGGAAAATATTGTTACATGAAAGGCCAGGGGTGGCTTTGAGTGCAATGTCGGTAGTTGTCTAAAGTAGTTGTTGCTTGTCATACAAATTTTATTTAAACAGCATTTACCAGAGACATACACCCCTGGAGATACACAAATGCACGAGCACACGCCATGGTGAAGTGGTACCTGTTATCTGAGCTACCGCGTACTCTCACGGCATTAACATCTTGGTTACAGTTCATTTGTCTTCCTTACTGCACAGCTACACTGGGCAAACAACAAAAAAAAACAAATGACCTCATGTTATGCTAATTTAATCAATATTTCACACAAGGCAGATACAAGTTTAGATGGTCTGCCCATATGCAGATTTGAAATATTAAGCAAAGTTCCCTTTAGCACATAGCCTGGCATTAACAAGGGAATTTTCAGTAAATTGCACATTTTATTTCCATGTTATGGGAAGTGGTTTTCCTTAGTTCTTCCAGCAGTCACCTCCTGCTATTAATGACCACAAGCAATGCAGTGACCCTTATAATGTTTGATTTCACAGGAAATATTTTAATTTCTGAAGGTGAAATGTGAGACATACTCTCCTATAACACTTATCTTTATGTCTCTCTTAATTCTTTAAAATTTATAGTCTCCACTAAAAGCACACAGAACATAATTGAAATAGATTTTCCAAGATACAGCTGGATTATTTTAACCTACCTTTCCTTGCTAGCCATTTATATTATCTTATTCTAACAGGAAAAAAAAAAAAAATGCAGTAAGAGCTTCACCAGCAGCTTTTTAAGCTTAAAAAAAAATTAATGGCTTTTTTTAAAAAAAAAAGAAAAAGAAAAAAAACACCACAAAACAGCATTGGTTCTGGCAGCAAAGATTTTCAGAAATCAGGACTTGATGGATCAACACTTTCCCCATTTCATCCAAATGGATCAGTCTCTCAAATAATGGCATTAACTTCTTTGAAATTATGTCTTAAAACAAAATGTGCAATTTTAGAGATTCTAGAAAGATATGAACATGGCATTGTAGTGACAATCTCCAGTGCATGGAGAACAGCTGTGGTCTGAGTCAGGCTTGAGGATAGGAAAAGAGCATTTTCCAAAAATCCTTCCTGCTTACAGGAGACCTAATGTGCTCTGGGAGAGACTGACACACCTCCGAGCTGCAGAGCCAAAGTGGACATGTGCTCAGCAGAAAGAGACAACTTTAAGCTTGTTGTTAGGTAGAAAGGGGACCAGAAAGCCTCTCCAGATCCCTCCACCCTATTGCATTGTATCTTTTAGCCAGGGCAGAGCATCATCAAGGCTGGCTTTGTAGCTCACTCAACTCTGCTTTTCATTGTTGGTTTGTGTGTTTATTTGGTGGGATTTTTGGGGGGTTGGTTTTTTT
>JANIJG010003695.1:23107-50527 GCA_024611175.1 Megaceryle torquata
GTTTTTTGGGTTTTGTTGTTGTTGTTGTTTTGTTGTTTTGGTTTTTTTTTTACAAACAAACCAAACATTGATACAAAAAGAACTTGAAGAATGAATGCTTTTTCCAGTGTTACCACTGCAGTGATAGGCACATACAGGAACTCACTGAGAGCTCAGTTGTGATTTATGTTTGATATTTCATTTAACTGAATTTTGCAAGAAAACTCTTTTCAATATGGAAAAATGGATGTCCCATCATGAGGGCGGGGGGGGGGGGGGTTAAATGCTTAAGCTCTGCTTCATTTAGCAGTGACACTTTTGGAAAGAACAATAGCTTCATACACAGATTTGCTTGTTTGGCTGCAACAGATATGAATTGTCACGGCATTTTAGAACAAAAGAAATGACATGTCAAAGCAAATCTAGAGTTTATCTAACCAAAATGTCATGTTTTAAATATAGAGGTTTTACACCAGAAGAAGGTATTTATCAGAATGCATATAATCTGACAGGAGATCCGAGATGCAAGTGAAATGCAGACAAAAATAAGGATTTTCAGGTACATACAAGAAATTATTTCCCTATGTACTTCATCAACCACCACCATCTCCCCCACAGAAAAAACCAACCCAACCACAACATCAAAAAGCCTATCCTGAGCCTCTTTTGAACAATAGAAATATTGTTAGCTAAAATGCTTTAGGTAGCTTTAAAGCTGGCTTTGACAGAGCTGGTCATCACGCTTCGTGAACATCCCTTGCTAGACCAGCCAAGCTCCTTCCCTTTCCACTTTTATCCGGGTACTGGTTTTCAGCTTCCAGAGCTCAAAGTGGCAATCACTGATCAGGAAGGTTGGGTGCATCTGCAAAGCTTTAACTTTCTTTCTGCTGGCAGTCTGGAGAGGAGTGCAAGGAGATGTATTTGGTGTCTCTAACATATATACACACTTTTTTTCCTGTAAGCAGGTAAACCATAGAGATACCTTCATGGATATTGCAGCAGAAGCTTACATAGCTATGAAAAATTATAAATAAAGGTACCAGGCACAAAACGCTCATTTTCTGAGTCCCCTGCAGGTCTTCTGCTGTTTACAGCCAGCCTCTCTGCAGCCCCCAGCACAGATTCATCCAGCCCTGCTCCCCCCCAAGACCCCTCTGCTCCTGCCAGCCTGCACGAGGTTACAGTGCAACCTGGCAAAGCGAAAACCTTATTATGCAGGCACAACAGCTCACTGTGCTTAGCTGCTTGCAACACAATGCCCAGTTGTGGAAGCTTAACATTATCTCTTAAAAGTTAAGCCCTGTTCGCTTAGCGAATTCTTTGCTAGCTTGCAAAGAAAACACTCCAAAGGGAGGCTTTTACAGAAGTTGCTATGTCTCCTGATTCTCTGCGCTTAGGGGTTAAGTCCATTGCCAGAGTTTTGTCCCTGCAATACAAACACATTTCAGAGCAGGGGAAAATCTCACTAAGCTGACCGAAGATGTTGGTCCAGTTATGAATCTCACCACTGCCCGCATTCTGCAGCCTACAAACCTGCAGATTAGAGTCCTGGAAAAACACCAGCTCTCTTCTACTCTGCCACAGCATGGAAAGCTGCTACATCCTAGAGGCACAAAGAAAAAGCCACAAAAGGTCATACCCAGACTTTTGAAGAATTTGAGGAGCTGGGCTTCACAGTCCATTAACGAGCTGGGAACCGAAGAGATTAACCAGAGTTCAAGAAAGCACAGCTGGGGCCCATCTCCACCGAGAAAGGAGCAGCATTAACTAGCTGTGGTATTGTTTGCCATAAGGCGAGTGTACCACGCCGTCAGGTATTACGATTATCAGAATGTTCAGCATCTGCCACTTTCAGCAGGCCCCAAAACCATTCCCTACCAGGCTCCCAACTGAAGTATAAAAATAATTCTGTTTACTGAAGTCCCGGCATAAGACAGGTTTTTGCATACCTGTCCAGGATTTCTGCTCCACTGCAGGTATAGCACCAACTGCGGTAGGAGAGGATTTGCACAGACAGCAGCCCCCAGCCCAGGGACCAGTGCAGGGGCAAGAAACGCTGCAGAAAAGACAGCAGTTGCCTACAGAAGTGACACTTTCTTGGCCTTAAAAAAAAAAAAAATCAGGGTGTTTCCTACAGGAGGCTTGTGCTTTAAAATCACCGCGTTCTGAATTCAGCAACAATAATTTATGGTAAAGTCACAGACAAAGTGACTATCATCCAAAATGTCTTGCTGAACCTGCAAAAGAGCGAGCTCTGTAGAACCAACACCCATCACCGTACAGAAGCCAAGCTCTGACAGCAGCACCGAGAGCTGCTAGGGATTTCCTGAGAGGCTGAACTCCTGTTGCACTTCTAGTAGGAGGCAGGATGGGTGAACATTTAAGCTCAAGATTTAAACACCACCACCTAAAAAAGCCCCATAGATATTGCTACATTTAGTGCTGCTAGGCTATGATGTCAATTGGATTTGAAAATAAATGTTACTAACAGCTATGTGTACAAGGGACTTACTCCTCCCATTCCCCAAGAAGCTGTCCTTTAGCAATCTGACAAACTTAGTGATTCCGAATGACTAAACACTTTTTGATCCCTTCAAGTGACAGCTAAAAGGCATTATCATACACTTTGGAGCTTGACTTTGGATACAGCTGTTAGAAAAAAAAACCCCAAGATTTTTAACTACAGCTATGAAGCAAAGAATGTTTCATATGTTTCTTCTCACCAATTTGAATAACCAACATTTCTGGGAGAAAACCATCTTTCCAGCTTCTCTCTGGTGAGTGCTCAGGCAGATGGCATGCCTGCTGAGGAGACAGCTTGTGTTTTCTGTCCTTTGAAGAAAGACACGGGACTGAGAGAGAAAAGCTCTGTTCTCTGCAAGACCAGAGCTCTCCTCCCCCAAACCCACACTGCCCAGTTTTACCAGCACTCAAACCAGGCACCTCTACCTCCAGCATCATCCATGCAAACAGAGCAATAAGCACGGATCTGGTGGGGACACAAATCAGTACTTGAGTTGTAATGTAAAATGCAGGTTTCAAACACCTGCAGTCCATACACTGCAGAGTTTATTATTTGTGCTGGATGCATGGCAAGAAAGGCAACATTGACACGTGTTTCACTGGGGTTCTTAATCTCCCGCTTTAAATGGCCAGAAGTTCTCTATTACTGGGAGCTACAACATTTTTAACATGTTGAACCTGTCCCCTGCAGTAGTTAAGTTACAAAACCACTGTTGTAAGTCATTATAGCTATGATACAGTCACGCTTCTTAGAGTGGACTGGGGTTTGGACAAAAAATTGCCACCTCCTAAAACAATGAAGCAATGCTACATTTGGAAATATTATTAGATGATTTAGATCTTTATTAGTAGAGCCACTGAGATTTGCAACCTACAGAAAAGGGTTGTTCAATCAAAAAGCAGCAACTGAAGTGAAAAAGCATTAATGTTACCCACTGAGGCAATTATTGTAACATGATCACAATTCCTATGCATCTTGAATTTTTGCCAACACAACGGATTCTCTAATACATGGATCCCAGTTTCATTAACTTAATATGATTTGTAATAATAATATGAGGTGGGTGAAACAGAATCCGGTCTCTTTACACTTGAGCATTGCTTTCCCTCGGGGGATATCAGTATACAAAATGGGGTTTCCGGCAAAGTGCTTGTAATCTCAGAAGCCTGTGCACCTATTAAACACTTAGTAGGGCTCCAGCAGAAAGATAATACCAGAGACAACAGTCTCAAGCCAGATAAAAATCTCAGTCCCACTCTCAGAATGCTGGTTTAGTTCCATTTAACATCTTATCTACCTGGAAATCCAAACAGGCAAGAAAATGTCATCACGCTCTGAGGAACAGAGCGGCAATTCTCCGATCCCACAGGGCTCCAGCAACGCACTCTCGGGCAGGTGACCAGTATGTCATGGGGAAACTGACTCCCTGGGGCCCGTTCTCCTGCTGTGTGTCTCTGGTCCAAGGGTGGTGCTTTCCTTTGACAATCTTGAAATGAAGACCTGAAGGGATGGGAATGCCTTGATCTGAGGAATTGATCTGAACTACTACTCAAGTATGTTGTGGTTTTTCTTCTTTCTTCTCCTTTCTGGAGGAAGAAGCAGGAAGGAGGGGAACAGGCACCACAAAAACAAGCTGTTCTAACCAGAACACAAAAAAAGGAAGAAGGAGGATGTTTCTAGTAACAGGAAAAAAGTCTACTGCACTATAATCATTACTGAAAGATCAGATCCTACCAGGACACTGGTTATCTCCATTCATTTCCTTATCCAAGGACTATGGATGAGCTGGTCACAGGCCCTAATCCTACTGCAGCATAGAGTTTTTAACAAACTTTTAAGTTTTAAAGTTTCTTCACTGAGTTCTGGAAAGGACCCCATCTTGTCAGGAGGGGACACCAGCTGCAGCAGCGAGGGGGATAGCTGTGCTGCGTAGGGGCAGAGCGGTAGCACAAGCGTGTGAGCCACATAGCCAGTCTGAATTGCAGAGCAAGACAAAAGAGAAAGGAAAAGCAACTCCCTTTGAGGATCAGTGCTAAGCTCTGGATGGGGTATCCACAGAGGGGAGAAAGTACAAAAAATCTCAAAGCACAGTTTGCTCGTTACGCTTAGGACTTTAGAGTGAAACTACCAGCCTTCCCTCATCTGGGAAGCAGCAGCTTTGCTGCATCCCGTGCACGCCAGCAGATGCCCTGCTGCAGCACCCCTCCACCCATACAGTCCTGTCCCTGCTTAGGTCCCCTCTGACTGACAGATTTTTGTCACACACAGACCTCTAACACGCTGCTATTCTTGTACCAAGCCACATGTTCCCCCTAAGACACATGCCAATGTCCTGGTACCTGCTTTGGCTCTCAAAGAACAACAGTCAGAGGGACAACATTTCTGCACAACCATCTGTGGAGGTAACATTCACACCTGCTTCCAGAGGGTATCACGCAGTAAAGCGACAAGAAGAGAAAGTGAGAAGCACGCACAAAGCTCAGACCATCTCATGGAACCTCTCCGTTGGATGTCCCATGGAAAACCCCAGCTCTGCCCATGAACCAAATACCCACGTGAGGAACAGCTCTGCAGACCTCCTCAGTACATTAGCCAGAGAACGACAGCTTGGGTTTATGAAAAATGGAGGCTGTGACATTTGTTTTTTGCTGAAACTGATGTTTTTAGCTAACAGGCACTTTTCTGTCCAGCTCTCAAATTGATTTTTTTCCTGGGTTCTTTACACAATGCCACTGTTGCCATGATATACACTGAAAATACTTACAAAGGCATCAAAATTAACTCTGGGTAGGACTTTGGCAAGCAGGGGAGGGAGGCCAAAAAAAGACAATTCTACACATGGAAAAGCTGTCTCCCGTCACTGCAATCAAAGAAGCAGAGCAACTGGAGAACCAGCTCTGAAGTTGAATAAGACAAATAGCAACTACATCAAGGGCCATAAAAACACCAATAAAAAGTTATCATTAGGGAAATACTCAGCTCAACACCTCTCAAGCAAGGTAAGCATAATAAACTCACTCCTAATATGGACATCAGTTTATTTTTTCAGGTGCTACCTAAATACAAAAGCAGGGAGAGATGCAGGAGAAAGCAGCACCCAAACTAAATTCCATCTGCTATGTAAATAATCTTGCTTGCTGATGTAATTAATTGAACAATTTAGACCAACATAATCTGACCTTAAACAATGAAATTAACAGCCAAAAAACAGTGCTCTCCCCTTCCCTGGGTGCTGCAGCAGTTTCTCTTCAAACCCCTTTCTCAGACCCTCAGAGAAGTTATTCCTCCTGCACGTCTTGGCACCTGTCAGAGACCATGTTTTATTTTACTTTTCACCAATGCAAAGAGGGTCTAAATATTCTGGAATTAAAACGAACACAAAACATGAAAGTGCTTATAAGGCATTTCCACATTCTCCTCGTCTGGCAAGTGAGGGGCTGATTTACAAGCCAGCTGTCAATACAGAACAATTGCTCACCTCATTTTACAGGAAAGCAAAAAAATATTGCAAAAAAAATATCACAAAAAAATAAAAAAATAAAAAAAAATAAAACCACCAGCTTGCAGTGCAGAATACTACGTGAAATTGCTTTTTTCAACACAGCAATCAGAAGTGTGTTCATCACTGACCTGTCAAAGAAAGATGCCTCTTTAGCTTTCAGATGAGCACCCAAGAGCTGGGAGCTGCTAAGCAAATAGCCGAAGACTATCCCAAAGCTTCCACTGCTGCAAAGCAGCGACCAGTATGTCCTTAGAACTGATGACTGGCTTTTCCTCTGAGCATCTGCAACTGTGCACTTACTTGTGTTAACAAAAAGTGGGATCCCACAGGCTCCAAGCACCCTAAATGTCAAAGGAAAGATAATCCTTGCGGTTAATGTTTATCTAGGCTGACATAGTCACAACTCTCCAAGGAAGACTCCAGTTTGAAGTGTGAAATGTTAATGCCTGCAGTGGGTGGATGGCAAATACTTTGCCCCATTTGGATGTAAACCTTACTAAAATGGAAAGAGAATACCAAAAAGCTGTCCCATGCACCCAGGGACACCCCTGCAGTTTTCCTGAAAAGAGGAACCAAATGAAAGCAAGATCAAGCAGCAGCATCTGACCTTACAGCTACCAATTATATCTGCCCAGGACTCTGCTTATGATGCAACAGCAGATGGTATTTCTCTTTTCTTAAAGAAAACATCCATGAATTAGGGAACTGCATGCAAAAATACCGTATCAAGAAGGGCAAATCTAGCCTTGGGAGAGACAGGGAACGATCTTTCAAGTCAGCATTTTCAAGATTGAAGAATCTGGCACTTTTCTGTACAAGGAAATTGCAAAGCTGCCTCCTTACTATTTGTTACACCATGCTGTTCACTACTCATCGCAGTGGCCTGCAATACAACCATCTCAGTGCAAGTCTGGGTAGTGCCACAGGGCAGCCATAAATACACATAAAATGTTCTGATGGAGCGAAACACCAGCAGCAGCAGATAGATGACCAACACTGCCACACTGCTCTGGAAAACAAACGGCTCCCGGTTACAGCTACAGCTCATTCCCCTAGCACATCCACCACAGGTATCTGTGCAGGGTCTTCCTCTCTAGCTGGCCCATTAGACCAATGACCAACTCTGTCCTCATCCCTGTATCTGCCCCACAGCTGCTCGTGCCTGATGATGAGGCTCCCCAGCAGCCCATTTCAGAGACCTCAGTCCCTCCGCTGCAGCATTTTGTGCTTTCTTTCTGAACTGCTGCCAGGCAGAGGTTTTTTGGCAAGCCCCCGACTCAGCCCGACACCTCTGCTGCTTGTTCCTCTCCCCAAAAAATGCAGTTTGCTGCTCAAGTGAAACCCTCTTTCAAGAGTCTTGGACCAGCCCTCTCACAGCTGGATGCTATTACTGGGCTGCCATGAGGCAGCTCAAAAATCCACAACCTCCATTTCTTTGGCCAGCCAGCCGCTCTCCGTTACACACAGCCAGTTCTGCAGCCCCATGTACAAGCAACACTGAGCACTTTAGGTTCACTGACTGTACTGGGTATCCAGCTCCCCTCTCCCCCCATGCTAACCAGCTCCTGTTTACTGCACCGGTCCCTTAAAGCAGCTGAATTCTTGATCAACACTGCACTTCCCCTCAATCTGCTACACCGCCTTGCTTGTTAAATTGCTATTAAAGTGATTAAAGTAAGACTCTTGCCTACTCCACAGGCACCACATCAAAGATGCATTAAACTGCTTTTATAATTTTAATTATTTAGCTATCATATTACACAACTCATATCATAATCGCTCATTAACCTTTGGTTTAAAATAATTAGCAGGCCTCTGCAACAGCAACACCGTGTTTGAGTTTGTTAAACAGCACAGAGCACTGCCCTGTAGCTGCACAGTGACGGTGGGGACAGGTTGGCACAAGATGCCTTGCTGTGGGAGTTATGCAGAAGGACTGCACAGCTGGCAGAAGAGCAGTCAATGCAACTGGAAAGCCACTTCCAGCCCACTGCCAAAGGGCAATCGGAGGGGTACCTCTGGCAGAGTGCAGATGCCAGGATGTGTCTCCTCACTGCTTGCAAGGCTGCATGAGCCACCAGCTGCGGGCTGCACAAAGCTGTGGAGTACATCCTCAGCTGGAGAAGTCAGGGCACATCCTACAAAACCAGTGACATGACAGCACCGTACATCAGCATCTGCCAGACAGCAAACACTCCGTCTCTGTGGCTGAAAGAACGGAACTTTTGCTATGGAAACACTCAAGCAGGAACAAAGTACATCCCCTGTAACAGGATGAAAGCTGCCTACAAAAGCAACCTGGTTAGGAGCAAGACCAGTGGTGCACAAATAAACATACACTTCAATTTTCTGCAGCTGCAGTGGCTGACTACATCTCAATCAAGCTAGTCCAAACCTCCTTCAGGCAGAGGACCTTCCAGCAAAACTTTTGTCATTGGCAAAGCTGTTAGAAGCGTTCAGTTGCACCTGTATATGCCATTAATATGCATGGTATTGGCCAGCAACTATTACAGTCCCTATTACTATACCCTGCTATAGTCAATGAACAGCTGTCATCTTCTCTAAGTCAAGAGAGACCATGATAATATTACAGCAAGCAGAGAAAGCAAAACCTACAGACTGATTCATGCAGCAGCAAGGACTGAAGCACTCTGCAAGACAGTACCATAACGCATAAAAAAAATACAGTTATGTGGTAAGGACAAGGCAACTGCATTTTGAAGGAGCAACTATGACTTAGCCTAAAGTGTTATTACTAGTAGGAAAATAAACAAACCAAGGACACTGAATTTTATGCCATTAAGCGTTTCAAAGTACCTGGGTAACACCACTGTACTAAATAAAAGACTACCTACTTTCCCATATAATTTGTTTAATGGGCAGCTGAAAACATTAAAAAGACAAAAGGGAGTTTTTATATTCTGATCATTTACATTTTATCTGTATTAACAATGAAAAGCATCATAAGCAGTGAAGGAACTGTTGTCAGATATTTTAATGACATGCATCCTTTTAAGTGTATCCATTGTTCCTTATATCATTAGAAGCAGGGGAAAAATTAATAGAATACTAATGGCCAAGCAAACTCCGAGCACAATAATTATTCCTTTTTTTCTGTTCAGGTTATCAGCCCATATTCCAGCTCCATTTCTTCTTGAAGACCATTTGAAGAAATAAATAGAAACTTGAATACACTGGCTAACCACTTCATTTTCTCCACTACTCCACTACACCTGAAAGGCTACCAGAAACATGGGCAGAGCTACTTATTTCTATGCCTTCAGGTTCTTCCTTCCCACCTTTTTTTGCTGTGATGCCAAGACCACAGGTCTTCACATGCTCATCATTGCACCCATTTCTTTGCATCCCATTTTTGTCCATACTCACTGCTGTCACATACACTTGGATTGCAAAACCCAGCGAGAAGCAAGATCAGATACAACAGCACCACTGGGTGCAAACAGTTGTGTATTTATATGTCAATGCCACATCATTGCCATTCAGGTGGACGAGTTGTTCCCTAATCCTAAATTTCTGCAAGAACCTACGTACACCATGCTTTCCTTATTCCTAAACTGAGGCTTCCTAATGATCCCTCCCTTTCAAAGGGCAAAGAAAACCAACACTGAAAAGGTCAGAAAGGATCAACAAGGCAATGCTTTGGTGTTTTGCCTCCCCTTGTACTTTTTATCAGATCTCTAAGTCTTAAGAAGTGCACCTATGCACAAAACCTGGCTGGTTTTCCCCTCCTGTACATCCACAGACTCACCAGAGCAGCATGTGCTTTGCTGCACAAGGTGTATCTCTGCATTGAGAGAAGCAAAGGAACAGAGAACACCACTGAAGAGCAGAGAAAGTCACAGTCTGCAATTAGGTGAAAGACTAATTTATGAAGCAGATAAACTTGGATGTATAAATTAGTTCTATACAGTAAGTGCACAGAAGGTAATGCCTTCTGAAGGGTTTACATCGTTCCCTGATAATCAACACTTAATTAGATCTTTTTACCTTGATGCAGATTTTCTCTCTAATGTTATTGCTGTCCTTTCTCCATCTCACCCTTTCCCCCCCATGTTAGTAGCTTTGTCCTCGACAAAACCCCACCACAAAGAAGAAAGTGCCAACATAATTAATTTTTCAGTAAAAGCCAAGCTGTTGTATTCTCTGAAACATTTTACACTTCAGAAAACGTCAGAAATGTCAGAGTCCATAAGCAGAAACAAAATCAGAGGTCTGCTTCCCTATTAATGCTGCGTGACCTCCTCAACCATCTCACTCCGGGAGAGGGAGACAGGGCACTTGACGGGGAGCAGAGGAGCCGCAACCATGGCCGAGGAGGGGAGGGGAGCCGAGCCAGGGAGCTAAACAAACTATTAGCCACTGACAGGTTGGAAAAGCAAACAAATTTAAAATACAGGGAGCACAGAACAAAGCACCTCTGCCTTGGAAGCAGGCTGAAAAGCTTCTTCTGTAGAAGGGGCATGCAAAGCCTGGAGAGGAGCAGGAAAGGCAAGACTTGATCTCCTCAGTCCCCAGAGGCAACCCAAAATTATATTTGTCTAGAGAGGATGAAATAAAAGTGCTATATTGACTCCACTTGTCTCTCAGAGGGATCCCTTAAGCCTCCCTTCAGTGCAGAACCCAAGACAAGGCAGGGGGCCATCTTCTGAAATAACTCGTAGGAGCCCTGTTTTCTGTCCCTTTTAAGCCTTGAGCTTAGCTGCCACTGTTTTACTGCGACCTCAGCTCAACTACAAGCACAAACACTCCTCCTGGAATCTTCAATATATCACAGTGAGTTATGTGCACTTTCAGACCTCTACAAAAACACAGGAGGAGATATATTTCTGCTTCCCCAGGAAAGCCTTGGCAGACACAATGGGCATTGGCCATGGAGGACACCAACCTCACTTCCACAAGAGTTTTACAGCCCTAAAGATCTAAGGGCTCAGGTCACCACCTGACTTGATAATGGTATGTAGCAAGCAGCTGGTTTTAGTACCAAAACCTGGTATTAATAGGGCAAACTAGCTCCAACCCAGAGTAACTCAAAAGCATCGTTTGGGTACAACTTAAAAATGAAGCTTTGCTCCAGCCTGCCAGTGGCCTTTCCACTTTATTGCCTCATGAACCATCAGCAGCGTTACTTGCAGAGCTGAGCAGCACTTTGTCCATAAATGGGTGAGATCAGGCTCAACTTGAGCTACCGCAGCATCTTCTCTGAAGTTCCTATCACCTAAAAAGGCTCAACTCTTGTTACAAACAAAATTGCATCTTATTTGTCTTCTCTTGTTCCATTTCTCCTCCTCTACTCTGAGCATAATAGAAACTCTCAACCTTTTCTGGCACATTCCTAGTGTTTAGATTCAAGTCCTTGTACAGGTGATCACTTGCCAGCCCATAAACTAAGTTGTCTGGATGGATTTGATCCCAAACTGTTTAACAAATGGTAGTGAGATGTCTTCCATGCAAGGATATCCACACATGCTTTAATTTGCTCCCACTGACTCCTGCAGCATTGCAAACGAACAAAAAAAAAAAAAAAAAAAAGGCATAGCCATTTACTGGATTGGAACAAAAAAAATTTTCATTATGAATGCATCAAGAAAGCAGTAATAAACTCAAACTTATGAAAGATTTGTTATGTTCATCTATTACACACATTGATTACAGGAAGAGTAAAACAACAACGGGACACCCGAGCAGGTTTGCATGACCACAACAGATATTCCTCACACAGATCTAGCAGTTAGGAGGTGACATGTTCCTAACATCACACAGAGGATAAAAAGCCCTCTCACAGTCTGCAAGCAAACTATCTACAGCTTTTGAGTCCCTTCCAAATTCTGAATGAGTGATCACACCTCAGAACAACCCAACAGCTTTCTGCAGCAGACATTTAAATTAAATATTAGAGCTTATTATAGGCAGAGCTGGTAGTCCTGCACATTACAGTTGCCTAATGCTTCTGAGCTTTAGACCCTATTCCTACTTACCTATAATTTTGCCAAGCTCTAACCATCTGGACTGCAACTTTACATGCCTTTTGTCCGCCTCAGGCGAATCTTAATTTCAGTCCAAATGGCTCAACTGCTTCTGAGAACAAGGCAGAGAAGAAAGATTTATCTTTTTTTTTTTCCTACAGCAAAAAAAAAAAATACTGCTGACCTTTTCTTTAATTAGCTGAAGCAATTCTCAGACTTTGGAACAGAACTCTACTTTTGACAGGATTTTGTGAAAGTCTGTATAAACATGAACTTTGTTACGGCTTGGGGGGGGCAGCTGAGTTTGGGGTTTTCTTGATGTATCTGCAAGAATGTACCCAGATCCAACCCACTTGTGTTTTGAGGGGAGGGAGAGAGAATGACTTGATTTTTTTTTGTTTGTTTTCAACCTTGAAACTTCCTGCTTTTAAAAAAGGAGCCCAGAGTTTGGTGTGTTACTGCTCCTTTTTATTAACTTAAAGGCAAAATTGAAGTACTTGGAAGTCGGACACTGCTCCTTCAGCTCCTCACTTTGCCAGATCTGGAAACAGAAAGTGGTTAATATTGGCTTTATATACTCCACATAAGAGGCTGTACCCAAACCCAAGACCTGTATCTTGAATATATATTGCTACACTGCAGTGAACACACAGAAAAGGTCTTAATTAGGCTCCTTCTGAATTTCAGGTTTTCTGTCTGCAGAAGAAACATGCTTACAGCTCAGCACTGAACTTCATGAAACAGCACGAAAACAAAGTATTCACATGAAATTGAAAAAAAATGAAGAATTCTGTCCTTAAGTGTCATTTGAAAATATTAAGAACCAGGCATCAAACAACAAGACAAAAAATGGCTCATTAAGAGACATTCATTCAATGCCCTTACACAAGCGAAGAAGCTTGTGGAAAAATACACATGATGCTGTAATTAAAGGCTGTATTCTAATGCACAGGACACAATAAACCAAACTGAGGTTGCAGAGATAGCCTGGTTTACACATAATGTTATTAAACTTTTTAACCTAAATTATGTTATTCTGATGTAGTTTTCTGAACGCAATTTTGCGATCTAGCAGCTGGTGCAAGACAAATCCAAGAGAATCGATGTGCATCTGAAGAGGTTACTTTCTCCCAGCTCTGTATCTTCAAGATGCATTTCAAGATCAAATATTTACTTACCAGTGAGTCTAATTATTTTTCATGCTTATGTCACAGTGAGGCATCACAAGCTAGAGAAATAAATGGTTTTCAACCTCTCACCAGTTCAAAGTCTGCTTTCTCATTTGATGTGAAGCATTTGCTTTTATTTAATCCTAGTAATGCAGTGCACTTTGCAGAGCATCTTCAAGGTAAAAATCTATGTAACGTAGTATCAAAAAAAAAAAAAGCATTATACTGCCCATTAGTTCAAGAAGTAGATTCTGAACCACATCCCTTAGAAAATGAACCATTTCCCCAAATGTCAAATGCACTGCTTATTCTTCACTGCTAGCAAAATGTGACATACACATTTAATAATGTAATTTCCAGACCGTTGTCTAAACAAACAGCCTATGAACAAAGCAAAAGAGGGGGAAAAGCAGCTTATCACCTCCAGCTTTAAAGCTGCTGCAAATTCCAACACACAAGCGCCATCCTCGCTGCAAGCACAGATGAGAAGAGCTACTCTGTTTGGAAACACACCTTTAATCTTTCTTCAGAAATCACAAAGCTCATTCCCAAGGACAACGAAGGCCACATCAGCACAAGTGCTCTTCCAAGCAGACTTCCCCCCCTTTTCAAGGGTACTCATTTAAGTGCAGGCATTTTCTTCATTTATTACAACTCTGCATCACACAACTTGCAGTAAGCGTGTGCTCTCCCAGTCACTGCAACGTGTGCTTTCCTGGAGGACAACAAGATGCATCTCAGCCCCACCTTAAGCCCAACTCCAAGTGGGGAGCTGCCACAGGGACCCAGCACAGTTGTGCAGATGTCAACCTACAGCAAACCAGGAGTGGTGCTGGGCTGTTCATATATGCACCAAACACCTGCAAAGCCTACCAGCGTTCAGCCCCCAGCACATCCCATAGCAACACCTCACTAGCTCAGAGGCCAGTCATCCTCCTCCTGTTGCCCCTCTGGTTTCTACAGAGGATAAAGCCCAACACAGCTCACCAAGCAGCCACACCATCCTCCTGCAGGACCACTACCAAAAGCAGCCACTTCTTCCCCTAATCTAAAACCAGCTCACTGCCTGATCCTGGGGGAGCCCCAGGTCTGTCACACACATGGCTGATGTGCATCTGGCAGTGCTTTTGCAGAACTGGCTGTGGTGTGTCACACACGAGAGCTGCAGCTGACACAGCCTGATGGTTGAACATTATCCTCCTCCAGCTACCACATCCAGCTGTTCTGCAAAGAGACAGAGGATTGCCATTTATCACTGTGTCCCTCACAAGAAGCTGGAAAGACCACCACCACACTAGGCTCTTGCAATTCCTTTAGCCAGAAGAGAAGAAAAAAAAAAACAAACACAACACAAAACAAAGAAAAACAGCACGCCCTTTCAACAGTTCTTGCAGGTATACTAACAGCAAGCACAAACTCCTCCCAACAGCAAACATTTTAGTCTTAAGAAATGCTGCACAAGAGATTCAGCATTCTCCCGGTCATTTTTCTCTTTAGACAAGACTTTATATTTTTTTTTTTTTTTTTAATGTCTTTTCTACACAAGAGGAATCTCAGCTGCTGAACCATTCACCAGCTGCACATCCTAGCCTGTCTTCTACCCAGCTGAGGCAGGCAATGCATTATACCACACGTGAAAACCCTTCTCAGGCCATCTCAAAGACCTCCATCCAACTCCCACTAAGTACATCATAATTCCCAAAGGTTTCATAAAGAAGGTCGATCATGGCTGTGCAGCTGGACATCAGAGACTGAGCACTCCCCTGACAAACGACAGCATAAATAACAATCTTAAAAGCCTCATCCAGAGGGAAGCTGTGCACCTAAATTAGCTGGCAAAGATATCTCCAGTACAAATGCCCTCATCCTGTCGTGATCTGAGCTGGCATACTCATCTGAAGGACCAAGGATAATAATTTCTTCCATTTAAAGAACTATTTGGAATTTATGAGCCAATATTTAAGAACAGTTGATAGCACTTTACATGGGAGACTCAAGCAGACAGAAATAATTTTGTAATTAAAAGGCAGTAAAAGCATGTGTGTCATTTCAAGATAATTCCTCAGAAATTCAGTAGCAATTTTGGTTTATTTTTTTTAATAAGATAGATTCAAGAGAATGCATTGATCTGATTAGCCTTCACATTCTTTCCTCCCCTTCTAGTGTAAGCCAATCTCCTTACATGGATTACTAGCCCTATCTGGTTTCCCTTCCCTAAAAAGCGGAACATCATTTTTCTCTGCAATCACAACAGGAATTTGACCGACACAAACACGCAGTATTACTGCGATCTCTCACTCACCAATTTCCTTCAAGAAAAGTGAATTCCAAAGCTGTGAACTGTAATCCTAGAGGCAGCCTTATTCTTCTCCAGTGCTTTCCAAATTGTTTCTTTATGACACTCAATCATAGATTTTCTGACTAACAAATTTGGGAAGAGCTAATCAGCAACAGAATTCATTTACAGTTGATGTACACTGCTGTTTATTTTGCCTTGTCTCAGAGGGTTGGGGTTTTTAATCTTCACTTTCTAACCAACAGGTTTATCTGAGCCCCCCAACACACTTTCGGATTTTTTTTTTTTCTTAATTAAGACTTTTTTTTAGATATTCACAGATTATATAGGTGGTGCTTCCTGCATTTCATCTGTCATAGAAGCTGCATTGATTCCTAGATGCTTTACTTCATGGAAACACATTTACTTGAAGTTTTACAGAGAGTTTTCACTCATCTCCTGTGCAGCACCAACTGCCACACGCAAACCCAGTTGTCCAGCTCTAACCCACTAGTGTTATATGGGACAAATGAGCCCAATCCAGCATCACATCAAAACCATTTGAAGAAAGCCAGCCAGTGAGCACATTGCAGCAATTGCAGATTCAGTCTAACCACTGTTAAATCCAGCATTGAAAGTTATTTAGCTCATTGCGTAAAGAACACCCTGAAGTATTTTCCTAGGCCTTTTTTAGCAGAAGATGCCAAGCATGCCAAGGTATCGCCATCCCGACAATGTCACTTCTAGCAGAGGCAAGGGTGGAAAAAAAAAAAAGTCATTTCAACACATTGGTCACCAATTTCTATTCTGTAGCAGTTTTTAACTAGTCTACAATGCAAAGCAGACCTGAAAACATTTTTAGGTGTGCTGCAACCAACTCCTTAATTCATCGTGGGCTGACAGGAATTGATTTTGACTCCAGCCCTTCACCCACGCACCTCCAGCAGCACCACACAGGTTGCATAAGAGCAGCATCAGAGGCAGTGTTGTTGAGACTTTTGGACCAAGATTAAGAGCACAAATATTTTCCCTTTGTGAGAAGAAAAATCTGTTAGGCCTATGTTTATCAGAAAGCCAGAAGGGTTTAATCTTACTGGCTTTAAAAAAAAAAAAAGAGAAAAGAAAAATGCCCAGCACAAAAAAGGCAACAGAACCAGACAGTAATTGTTGCTTTGCTATTTTCAACGGGGGAGAACGCTGCCAGCCCTGGGCACTAGTGAGACAAATGCCATCCCTTCCCAAACATTAACAAGAGTTGGACCTCCTTCCAATCGCCTGGTGGAATCTGTCTCCAAGATGCACTTGGGTCATGTTCTGCTCTCCAGCCAACATGCAAGAACTTTCATTTCCAAAGCAAAACTTCTTGTACATCCACATACCCAGGACCTCACAGCCAACAGAATCAGTCCCCAACCCTGGAGGCATTTAAAAGACCTGTAGATGTGGCACTTAGGGACAGTGGTGGACTTGGCAGTGTTAAGTTTACAGTTGGACTTGATCTTAAAGGGCTTTTCCAACCTACTGATATTTCATTCCCAAAAGAGCTCCAGTTGGCAATACCACAGAGGGACAGCTGGAGGGTACAGAGTGTCACATTATTTTAGCCAAGCCTGCCATGTGGTAAATCACAGCCTTCAAACTCCACATAGCCCAACCCAGCTATGCGCCAGGGAGACATCAGACAGACTCTTGTCACTAGACCTTTGCCAGCAATTAGGTTCAACTCGTCCTAGCTGCTGGCCACCAGCCTGTTCCTGCCACCATACAATGCCACAATTGCTCCTTTGCTTTATTGTAGGACCCAACCCTGCTGCGGAAAAAAAGTGGAGGTTCAAGGGTGTCCTGGGAAACACTGCAAGAGCTTTGGTCAATCTTTGGGAAGCACCAGGCCACACAGAGACTGCAGCCAAGCCCCCACAAACCCCAGGAAGTCATTCATGCCAAAACCTCCCAGGTTCCCGGCAACCCCTGTATAATCAACTTTACAGAAAGAGAGGACCCGCAGTGCACCTTTAGCAAGCTAAATTGAGGCACTTCTTCCCTGTTTGGAAAGTTTTGTCACACACATGCATATCCTCAGGGCTTTCTCCCTGTCATAGCTCTTCCAGCACTGCTGATGTCAGGCAAGTTGCCTGTTGATGCAAAGAGGCTTTGCTTAATCACTCAGGGTCACAGCTGACTTGGGTGGAGAAACTGTTTCACAGGCCCATCAAACTCGCTACGTGGCAAAAACAGGGATGGAGACTCAGCAGCTCCAAAACTCACCGTGTTTGGAGAGGACAAGACATGGGTCCTCTCCTGCCGTGCTGAGAGATGGCCGCTGTTCAACAAAATGATCATCCTCCAGCACCCACAGAGCTCCTGAAGCTGAGATTTCATCTTAAGAGTAAGACAAGTGGTTTTAAACAGCTCAGCTCTTGTAAATAAAAACTACCCTTGCTGAGCCCACCAAGCTACCAAAGCCCTCCAGAGAAAAGCAGACCTCTTGGCACACTCCACTTGGTAGAGCGGAGACAGGATCACTACAGGGACACCACCTCTCTGAGGTGCACCAAGTATCCACTGACAACCCATAAAGCAACAGAAGATCCAAGAAGCTGTCAAAGCAAAGCCTACATCAGAGAAACAGCATCCATGCAACAAGCAACACGATCACCCTGAAACACCATGCAACACAGCAAGCAATGAGGTCACCCCAGAGCAATGGTGCTGCATCTCACAGTACAGAGGCCTCCACTCCCAGGGCTGCAGTGCCAGGTACAGGATCCCAGTGTAACTGGATGAGCGGGGTTTTACAGGTGACATCTCCCCTTGGCACATCGGTCTTAGCTGGATGAAGTCCAGCCTTCACAGCAGCAGGAGGAAAACCTAAACCCAAACATTTAGGTACTGTTGCCACAGAAACCAAAGACAGGGAAGATCCTACATCCCTCAGCATCTCTCTGCCACCCGTGTGAGATGCACTTGGCTTATTTTCTAATGAGCAGTACGTACTCACTTCTTTGCTGCTCTTGGTACTGAGGAGAATGCAGAACAGCATGCCTCTTCTGGGCTGAAGGAATAAAGCTAATTTCAAACTACTGCAGTTGAGTAGTGAAAAATTAGACCAGAAAGCCCCTGTGAATTTTTGACCACTTGAAGGATAAAGCCCAAAGCTTGAAAATGGAATTGACAGTGCCTCCAGTACATCTAAAAGTTACATGGGCTTCTACATACCAGATAATCTAAGAGGCACTGCTAGCTCTTCACACTTGTGCAGAAAGCTCTCATTTGCCCTCACTATGAGTGGTGTTTTTCACAGATTAATATACTTTCACAGTAAAATGAAAGATTATAAATTGCTCAAATTGATTTCACATCAGTGGTGAAGTCAGAGTGAGTAACACACCTGAGGTGATCCAGTCTGCTCAAGGGAATGTGAAACCACAGCGTATTGACAGCTTAATTGGCTCAGCAAGAGTTCATTTCCCTCAGATGAAATGCACCATTGGCCATTTTATCACTATATCTTATTGCTACTTTAAAAGTAGATGACAATCTAGGAAAACATTTTCTTTACATAGACAGTCCCTGCCTTTATTGCTGGGTGCTGGCTTCTTTGCCCCCTCTCCTCCCCAGGAAATGCAAACCAGCTCTTGTCTGCATTTTAAACACTTTACACAATGAGAAGACCTCTATTCATCCTTTCGGGCCAAAATATGGAAGATGTTGCCATGCCCATTTCTGAACTGGAATTACAAAGCCAAAGGGGGGAAAAAAAAAAAAAAAAAACCCACAAACACAATCCCAAAGAAATTAATTGAATGGCACCAAGTAGTTCTATAAATACCTCATTCAAGGTTAATATGACATTTATATCATCCTACTGCAAGCTAGAAAGATGCAATTTGACTGCTTTACAGCATTAGGAGGCATTTTAAGAATGTTAGTACTTAACTATCAAAAGATGATAACTTGCAGCTCAAAAGGTAATTACAGAAAACGGCCCACTTGTAAAAGCAGAAGCCTCAAAGGAGTGCAGAAGCCCTCGCTCCTTGGTTATCTCACAATTCATGCTCCAACAGGAACGCAGGCGGAGGATTGTGCTTTGCCAGCCTGGGTTCAGAGCAGATGGGACAGCGGCAGCAGCACCACGCTGTGCGATGCAGAGACACAGAGAAGCTGCAACAGACACTGCAGGCACCTCAGCAAGGCCATAATGCTGCTGCAGTGACCCAGCCCAGACACGTCCCCAGCCAAAAGGTCCACATCTGCCACAGAGGCAGAGCACCACAGACACAAGAGGACATGGATGCAGCACCTGCCACTGCCCCACCCAGGGAGCAGCCCTGTTGTGGCCAAGGCCAGTGCCTCCCTACACCTCTTGGAAGCAGGGGAGCACCACCCCCTTTCACAGCAGAATAGCAGCGGCAGAGGTGGCCGGGGACAGCATCCCGGCAGCAGGAGGTAGGTCCACAAGCATCCAGGAATTCCTCCCCACACTTTGAATGGTGGACCCCTAAGCCCAGACACAAGCACAGTGTTTAAGAACTGCTGAAGCAGCACATCAACAGTTACAAAAAGGCCCCTATTAACCTCCAAGCCTCATTTCACCGATGAGGGGAAGGGCGTCAGCAGTATTTAACTGCAGGGGAAAACCAAAGAGAGGCAGCACACAGGGAAGGAATCTCAACCACACACAGCTCCCCACGGCTGCACCATTTAAGCCACAAAGACAGAACCTAAAAGAAGCTGGGGACATCACCTACCACATGCTTCACTCCCCCATGGACGTGTCAGGGCGTTGCTGCTAGCACTCTGCAAAGGGCACAAGGCAGCTTCTTCCTACAGCAGCCAACCTTCAGATACCCAACACAGGGACCCTCTCTACATGGAAAGGCAGATGGGAGCACAAGAGGCTGTCAGTGTGGCTGTGTACTGCAGAGCTCAAATGGGCATGCAGGAAAACAGCAGCAAAAGTCAACAAGATCCCTCCAGCAAGGAGGCACCCCAAAGATGCACACCAAGCTCTCCATCAACTGTCAGCAAGGACTGTGCAAAGCTGTGCAAGATGCACCAGGATTTGGGAAGATCAAGGAAGATGTAACCACTCTGTTATTGACTGAAACAGGGGAGAAGGAGCTCAAGCAAGAGGGGAGCCCCATATCTCTGGCTGACTGTTGTGAAGAGCACAGAGAGGTTCCTCTGGGGAGCAGTCCCCTTCAGCAAACCCAAGCTGTGTGCCAACACCATGCTGACATTGAAACTCCAGGCAGCGAGAGGAAGAAACAAGAGCAAAACCAAACATCTTTCAAAATCTCCCTTCCCAGCAGCATGTACTGTCATGCAATACTTCCAAATCCATGGTTTATGTGGCTCAGGAGAGTAGTTTCATGCCCTAACTCCTGCATGATGGATTTTACAATTTGTTAAAGAAACTCATCAATCCTCAGCCATCATTTTTAATGCCCATAGCCTCCACAAACTCCTGCGTTTTGCTGATCCCCCAATTTCAAATAATTTGAAACTGCTGCTACTATTACAGCTCTGCTCCTAGAGCTAAGCATTATAGCACACTCCAGACTTCCAGCTTCATATGCTAGTGTAATAAACAGATTAACTATGATTTATGAACAATAAGTTCTAGTTATCCAAAAGGAAACATTACCTCCCTAGACCAATTCTGACAACTAGAGATCTCTCATTATGCAGACAGCTCTTTCCACCTACCTGTAATCATCAGTTTAGAACATAGTTATCAACCTGGGAAACATCGCCATAGCTTCCCACCAGAAGCTTTGTGCATCCAAAGCATCTGGCAAAAACTACTGTCAAAAGTGGAATAGTGGCCTGAATTGACCCAGCAAGACAATTCCTATTTTAAAATACACATTAATTAAAAAGATAATTTAAAAAAAAATATTAAAGCAAAACCAAAACAAGAATCTTTCAGAGAGAAGAACTGCCGCTGGGGAGATAGGTGCATCAGAGGAGGATGCAGGAGGACTTTAGTTAGCAGAGAACTAATTAGGGATAGGAGTTAAGATGATACAGAGATCTATTTGTGGTGCTTATTTACTTGTCAAATTAGTGTTTTAATATTCTCTTCCAAAAACACATTCATTCTTTCATTCCACTCTAAAATGTCAGCTTAATATTTTACAAGCCCACAAGCAAGAGTTCACATTTTCACATGCACTTTTCACAGCACCCCTGCGGCTGTTAAGCTGCCCACCCCACTCATATCACATTTGACTACTGCTAAGAATTTTTTTTTTTTTTTAACACCTATTCCATTAACCATATCACTTTTCTCCTGCATAGAAAAGCTGTGCAAAAAGCCTGGCCCATAGAATCACAGAATGGTAGGGGCTGGAAGGGACCTCTGGAGATCATTGAGTCCAACCCCCTGACAGAGCAGGAACACCCAGGGCAGGTCACACAGGAACAGATCCAGGCATGTTTTGAAAGTCTCTAGAGAAGGAGACTCCACAACCTCCCTGGGCAGCCTCTTCCTGGCTCTGCCACCCTCAAAGTGAGGAAGTTTTTCCTAATGTAGAGACAACTTCCTGTGTTTCAGTTTGTGACACTTGCCCCTGTCCTGTCACTGGGCACTGCTGAAAAGAGCCTGGCCCCTTCTACTTGACACCCACCCTTCAGATATTTGTAAATATTCATAAGATCCCCTCTCAGTCTTCTCTTTTCCCAGCCAAACAGCCCCAGGGCTCTCAGCTGTACCTCATAAGAGGGATGTTCCAGTCACCTTAATCATCTTCCTAGCCTCCATTGGATTCTCTCCAGTATTTCCCTGTCCCTCTTGAACTGGGGAGACCAGAACTGGACACAACACTCCAGATGTGGTCTCACTAGGGGAGAGTAGAGGGGGAGGAGAACCTCCCTCGACCTGCTGGATGCACTTTTCTTAATGCACTCCAGGAGACCATTTGCCTTCTTGGTCACAAGAGCACACTGCTGTCCCATGGATAACTTACTGTCCACCAGGACTCCAAGGCCATTCTCTGTGGAGCTGCTTTCCAGCAGGTCAACCCCTGACCTGTACTGATGTGTGGTGTTATCCCTCCCCAGGTGTTGGACTCTATGCTTTCCCTTGTTGAACTTCATTAGATTCCCCTTTGCCCAACTCTCCAGTTTGTCCAGGCCTCACTGAATGGCAGCACAGCCTTCTGGTGTTTCAGCCACTCCTCCCAGTTTTGCATCATCAGCAAACTTGCTGAGGGTACACTCTGTCCCTTTATCCAGATCACTCATGAATAAGTTGAACAAGACTGAACCCAGTCCTGTCCCCTCAGGAACTCTGCTAGCTACAGGTCTCCAACTGGACTCTGTGCCACTGATCACAACCCTCTGAGCTTTGTTTAGCCAGCTCAATCCAAACTTGCCAATGATCCAAACTTGCACCTTGGTTAAGGTGTCTGGTCCCATATACATACCACAACCGTGGCCCGCTAGTCCCCAGGGCACAGGGGCCTGCCCCCAGGGCAGGGCTGGTTCAACTCCAAGACCTCTCGATCTCAGCATCTCTCACCTCTCCTGCTTTACATATTCAGAAATAGCTAGCAAATTTTCAAGCTAGAGACCTTGCCCACTTGTCCCATATCATCATCTTCCTCCCTCCCCTCACTGTAAGCAACAGCGGTCTTCTGAATGGCACAGCACTGAAGTCCTTTCAAGCCTCTTCCCCCTGCCAACACCCAAAAGACCCTCCTGCATTGTCAGACTTAATTGGCTTAAAGACACTGGAGTATTAAACTATTCCAAATGATAAGAAACAAGTTCTGCTGGGCAGCTCCGGTATCAGCAGGCCCTTCTCGGTGATTAATGTGCAATAGCTCCCACCACACAGCCCATCTCTCTGCACCTAACTGATGCCACATGTAACTTGAATTTACCTGTGCAAGGCATAATTAGTAAAGATAAAAGGTTTTATATAGTTAAACCTCTTTAATAGAATAAAAGAAATCCCAACTCCCTCACCTCGACTGTAAAGTAGTAACAGCAGCTTGTGAAAAATGAAAAGCCTTGAAGGATTTGGAATAAGAAACTTGGAGAGACAATCGCTGATCTTTTATCTTCCAGACTTCAAGCAGAATCAAGTTCTTCAAAGAAAACCCAATAAAGCCCAGACATTTTCATCATAACAAAATAAATAATTCAGTCATACTTTAGAGGACTCCAACATTAGGATCGGCGATTTGATATATTTGTGGCTTAGGTGCCTCTAAACTGATTAAAGATAACCCGATAGAAGCTTGCAATGTCAAAACCGCCTTCATTCCCGACAGATATGAATGGATAGTGTAAATAACTATAAATAACCAAAATGGCTGCATTTATGCCTAATGGAAGATTTACAGCTTTCAGAGCCGCCTGGTAGGACTAAGAGTTATAGCCCTGCCTTTATCCTACCACAGCACACAAGAGATGAATCGACATTCTCCCCGCACCGCCTGCTCTGCCTGAACCACCAAGGGCTCACTCAGCTCCATAGGGGAAAGGAAACAGGACTCTCTCATGACTAAGAGAATACCAAACCTGTACAGGCAGGTTTATCCATATTGATTTATCACAGTCTTCCTAGAAACTACTCTGAAACACACATCCCAAAAGCGACTAAAATCTCCATAGCCCCTGCAAGCTCCCCTTAGGTACCAACAGCGTGCTCCTTTTGTCTTGCAGCTGACATTTGCAGAAGGTTAAATGCCATTGCCTTTGAGAGGGAACAGATCACGTCTTAATTTAAGCCTACAGGCTTTAACCAAGAGGGAGTCAACTGCAGCATCCTGGCCAGTTTTCCCACTTCGGGTAACTGTGCTCCTACCTTCCCACCATCCCCCACATTCCCAAAGCCCCAGCAGCTCAGCGGGCCCACAGAAGCTATGTGGGAAGCAGGTGGAAGCAAGCCCTGCTCCCACAGAAGCAGCAGGGCAGCTACATTCAGGGTAAGAAACAGGTATATAGTGCATCTCAAGAGTGACATCACTGCTACCTTGTTGGGTCCAACAACCTCACCATCACTGTCAGGAGATAGCAGAGCAGCCACCAACATGTTCTACCAGGCTGACATTTGCACAACACAGGGAGTCCACTCCAGGATTTGACTAATATCAACAGAAGAGGTTGCAGAAGGGCAACACGAGATCCAGGTGGTAGCTTATTTGATCACCTCAAATAACTAAAGCAGCTTTCTCCAGGAGCATACTGCATTACTCTTGCAGAAGCAGCCACTAGTAGTCAGCTCTCCTGTTCCTGGGCTTCACACCCACTGGAGGGGGAAGATTACCAGCAAGTCCTACAGGAACCAATGCATGCAGATGCTCCTATTCCCTTAGAGGGTCCTTCTGTGCTTAATTGTGTTGCAGTCTTTCCACTTTATAAAAAGTACCTTTTTCCCTGGACAAAGAACTAGCAGTGTACTATGAAAGCTTCATCTGAGCAGCTACTACAGGTTTAATTTTCTGCTATCCACAGTGCAAGACAGTTAATATTCAGGAGAAGAAATTAAGCAGTCACTCAAAAGCAAATTCCCAAACTCAGGAAGCTGGAGGCATCAGACTGATGAACATGCACCCAATCCAAGCCTAGGGAACAGAGTTCTTTAGTGGTGGAAAGGAAGAAACAAGAACAAGGCTGGTATTTTCCTGTTTACCTTTCTCAAGGCTGAGTTATTCAGATGTAATATTTAGGAAATCAGAATTTGTTGAGGGCTTTTTTTGTTGTTTTAATAGAAAAAGATAATGGTAATGGCAGTGCCAGAAACCCCCCACCTTAGTCAAAATCTAAGGTCAGGAGAGAGGAAAGGGAGAAAACAAGCTATAGGCAGGGCTCTTGCTGTTTGCCAGAGCGGGTTAGTTGCACTAACTCACTGGTTAGTTTGGATGAGAACTCCAAAGCAATACTAAATGTTGCTTGTCAAAAGACACACGAGCAAGTTTTGAAGCAACGTGGTTCAAGCTTCACGGCACTCTACAGAGCTGCCATCGGCCGAAAACCTGAACGGGGAGGTGCACAAACGGGCAGGTATCAGAACGGATACATCACATGAATGCAAAAAACCTGCCCTCAAAGAAACCCTAGAGTAAGATTTAACTGCAGTCAAGGCAGCTACAATCCATTTTAACACTGTCAGATGCAGCAAGTTTCCAAAGGATTAAATCACTACTTAAATCATCTTCATAATTTTTAAAAATGCCTGTAAGATAAGACCAGGAGCTAATTGTACCATTTAAATCTAGTGAAAGGAGGATTTTTCTGGTGGGATTTTTTTCTTCTTAACCGCAATAAAGAACAAGCCCAAGGGTCTAAAACTAATAATCTAATAAACTTTGCTAAGTGAACATTGTAACAGATAGGTCTGGATGAGATTTTCTGTAAATGCCAGACAATTTCCCTTGATTTTTATCAGCAGAGATGCCGCTCTAGCTTCAGCGGGAAGAAATTAAATTTGGTGCAAAATAATAACATCTGGGTGAGATTGTTTGTCAGACCAGCAGTCCCTTTAGATGCCAGGCTAAAAATATTAAAACTCTGAAGGATTTCACGTTTGTGTTTTTAACATGAGTGGTTAGGATATGTTTCCATACCAACATACCACTCCACTCTAGAGAGCAGGGCAATTACCCACCCTCTGTGCAGGATGCCCAGCAGATGCTGGGGTCCAGCAAGTGTAAGACACACAGAGAAAGGTTTCTCCTCTGCCGCAGAGTGCCTGAGCTGGCATGGCTTTGAGCTATCTCGCTCCTGTGGTCCCAGCTCCTGAAGCCACAGGGCACCTGTTCCCAGCTTTGAGCAGAGACACCACATGGGAGCCAGATCTGCAGGAGATGCTCACGGACCACAGGAACTTCAACAGCAGTTGAGAGGGCCTCTTTCCTGACAGCTCCAGCATCCCTCCAATAGCTGAATGCAGCCTGCACAGCCCTAGACACACCCCTGCGACTGGCATCCTATGGTCTCCAGACATGCCAGGGCAGCAGCAAGATTTTTGACCTGAAACCAGCTGTCATAGCACATACTTTGGCAATGTGGGAAGAAGCAAACAGCATACTGGTGGGGTTTGAGACTCTACACCCCAGCACCAGCTCCCTTAGCAACGTCTTGAGATAGAAGCCTGTCCCTGACCACAAGCAGTGCCAAGAAACAAGAACTCAAGACTGCTCTATGTGGGTCCAAGCACAATTTCTACAACAGGAACAGCCTCTGGCACTGCAGCCATCAAAATACTCTCAAATAAGCAGCAATCAAAAGATCCACCTATTGAAAAAAGTGTTACTCTACAGGCTTTGATACTACATTTAAAGATAACAAAAGTATCTGATTTTCACAGTATAATGAATTGCCCTTTCAAGTCCAAAACACTTTGTATAAAGTAATTCAAGTGAGCTCCTCAATGGTGCCAGCTAGAAATTCCTTTTCTATAATGGGATAGCAAAAGATCTTTAAAAGTAGTCATGAGCTTTTTTATGAGTAGAAGTAATCACAAACTCTTCAAATAAATGGTCTTCTTCCCCATGACCAAGAATGGCAATTCCACATACCCAGTCTTTTCAAAGTAGCATCAGCTCCAAAACCCCTGCACAGGGAAGGGTTCTCACAGCAGGAATGAAATCATGGTTAAAAAAAATAAAAAATAAAAAAAAATATCTGAACAAGTGATTCAACTCTCTCCAGAAGAGGCAGAAAATTCAGAGCTTGAGAACCTAAATGCTATACACAACCTGTAGTAACATAGGGTGTCATTCTTACACACAATAAAGCCCCTAACATTGCTATGTATTTTTTGTCAAATGGTAAGGGAAGAGACAGACACTTTGTATTCTGACCAGGTTAATTCACCATTTCTGAAGCTATTCCACATTTCCGATGCCTAGGAAACCAATTTCACATTAGTTTTACTCTACTCTGTTTAGAAAAATTGGAGCTTAATGGTCACTGCATTAAGAAGACGTAACTGGCAAGCACCATGGAGACACCGGCCAGGCCCCCTTTCT